>PVJO010000858.1:0-202268 GCA_004026905.1 Hystrix cristata
CTTTATAAAGGTGGCTTTGTTTGTAGTTACACACAATTGAGAAACCATCACTTGCTCATGTCAAAGACTTTATTTCTTTAATTTTAGAGGGAGTGAGATGTGGTGCCAAAGCTACCCCTGACACTGCCTCTGGAGAGAGTTCTCCAGCCTTCCTGGGAAGCATCCCATTAACTGTTCTGTGAACTTCAAATGAGAGCAGAACTCGAATTCTTCAAAATACAGGCATGACTTTGACATGTGAGGCAAGGCACACAGAGCTGCGTCCTCAATTTGCAGTCTAGTGACTTCCTATCGGATCTGACCTTCATTTCTTCTGTGGAATAGTGATAACGGAACTTAGCTCTCTGTGTTTGGGGGAAACTCGGTCACTTAGTACATGTGAAGCACTCAGCATAATGGTTGGCAAGAATAAATCTCAAGAAACTTGGTTATGACTTACTGTATGAGGTACACATGGATGCGCATATCCGTGTGCATGTGTGTGTGAGGCCCAAGGAACTTATTTCCAGGTCTGTCCCTCAAGCACCAAAGCATCTAACATCTAATCTCATGAATAATGGAAGACAAGCTATGCATTAATATTTAAACTATGCTCTGCATTTCTGGTGTTTTATGATGTAGGCTTGGTTTTGGAATTATATTTTGGTCTATGGAATAACATGGTGGTAAACATTTTATCAGTGGACTCAAGTGTTTGCTTTTCATGTTCATTCCAAAGTCCACCTACTCTGAAAGTAATATTTGATGGAGTCCCCCCACCCCACTCCTTGAAAAAGTCCTGTCTTTGACTGACGTTGCACTGGTGTAGATTCTTGCTGCCCCTTAGACCAATCACTGTGGCTAGAGGGAGAGAATATGCTAATGAGGCCTGGTCACGTGCCTGCCAGTGATTATGAGGATGGCCAGTCCTGCCTAGTGCGGTGGACCAAGAGTGGCAGGAGGAGACTCCTCAGAGGAGTTGTGTCATCAGAGGGGGAGGGGACACCACACAGGCACAAACCGACAGGTGACCACTGATGGCAGACCTGGGATTTGAACCCAGACCATCACTTCCCAAGCGGGCCAGTATGGATTCTCTTTCTCTGTCCCCACCCACACCCAGTACTAGGGATTGAACCTAGAGCCTTTGAACTGAGTTATAGTCACAGGCCTTTAAAAATTTAGGTATGTTTTGAGACAGGGTCTCTCTAAGTTGCTAAGTTGCCCAGGCTGGGCTGGAACTTGTGATCCTCCTGCCTCAGCCTCCCAGAGTGCCACCACACCCAGCAGATCTGCCTGCCTCTCTATCTCTGTCCCTTCTTTCCCTCCTTCTTCCTTTCCTTCTCTTTTAAGGTGATGTTTCATTTATTTTTTAAGTTTTAACTCATAAACAATAAAATTAACTTTTTTTCCTCTTCAATTATATGTGTTTTCACATGCATAAATTCTTGGAAGTACCACTAAAACAGGACTTAGAACAGTTCCCACACCTAGTCTGTCCTCACCCCCACAATAGATCTGTTCCCCAGTTTTACCTTTTCCAGAATTTCATACAAATAGAGTCAGCAGCTTGGCATCTTTTGAGACTGGCTTCTCCCATCAACCTGATGCAATGAGATTCATCTGCGCTGTTGTGTGTATCCACAGTTAGCTCCTTTTTATTGCTGAGTAGTACGCCATTGCACGGCTGTAGCACATTTTGTTTATATATGCACCCATTAAAGGAAATCTGGGTTGTTTCCAGTTTTTGGTAATTATGAATAATGCTTTTGCAAACATCTGTGCACAGGTTTTTGTAAGAATGTAAGTTTTCACTTCTCTGGTAAACAAATACCTAAGAGTGAGATTGCTGCATCATATAATAAGGTTTTGAGGAAACTGGCAGGATGTTTTCTAGCACGGCTGTACCATTTTGCATTTCTGCATGTAAGAATGCTCATCACTCTATATCCTGTCCAGCAATCTGTAACCATCAGTAATTTTTACTTTTGTCATTGTAAATAAGTGTGAAATCCAAGCCTGGAATTGCAACAAAAGCTTTAATAAATGGTGTCAATGGCTCAGAAATCAGAAAAGGCCCAGTGTAGTGAGCTGGAGTGGCTACCACATCCCTACGCCAGACCCCAGCATGGGGGCAGGGAGGAGGGTCCTTTTGAATGTTTAAAGGAACTGAGAAGTTAAGACAAATTCAAGACAGGCCTGGGAGACTGGAGCACATCTCTCCATTGCACCAGCAAGGAGACTGAGTCTGGTTCCCCAGGGAAACATCTTGCCTAGTGCTGGGAAGTGCAGTAGATCCTCAATACATGAATGACTGACCAGGAAAAGGTTCCTCACAATGAAACTGGAGCTAGAATATGTTGTGCGGGTGCCGCGCTGCAGGTGGGCAGGGGTACTGACCGACCTGTCTTTGAACTGAGCGGGTTCTTGGTGAGGGATGCAGCCCAGAAACAGCTCATGTAGCATCGCCTGGCCTAAAGGGATCCCTGCGGCCCTCTCTAAGAAGGAGGGCAGGGTATGGGGTTGGGAGGGGTGGTAACTGGGGACTACGGCAAGATTGTCCACGCTGCAGATATTAACTGAATCTGTTGCATGAAAGTGGGCCATTTCTCTGCCTCTGTGTGAGCATGGTTGGCATTCCTGGAGTCTTTGGGGGCACTGGACCCTCATTAAAGCTACCGGGTTGTTACATAGTGTGGGCAGGGAGTGCTGGGTAGGAAAGGATTGACCCTGCCACTCCCTCAGCCCAGAGTTGCCCTGGCAGGGTTCTACTCCCACTCCTGACTCTGGGCCTCAGCAGAGAAAACTACAAGGAGGAAGGGCAGGCAGATGGATCATGGCCCTGGATTCCGGTGGTGAGAAGTAGGGAAGGACCAATCGTCACTTTTTGTAGCTGGGCCAGGTTGTGAATTGGCCTTCCTCTCAGCTCCTGAAGGGTTGAGGGAAGCTTTCTGACCTGTAGCTCCTGTGAGGGGAGGAGAAACAGAGACAACTCCTGTTCGAGAAGCTCAAGGCCCTATGCATTGGCCAAGGAGATGTCCAGCTAAGACAGAGTGGCAGTGAAGGTCTGCCCCTTCCCTCGTCTCACTGCACTGCCCAGACACTGCTGGAAGCCCACTATTAGAGTCACTCTTTTTGCTAAAACTGTGACTCTGGAAGAGCTCTGTGAAAATGTAGACTTGCTTCCCGGGGAGGGTGGCATCATTGATTGGTGCAATGACCTGTTGCCACTTAGTGAGTGTCCTAGGTGGGGCTTTGAGGGTTGGGACAGGAGAAAGGTAAGTCTTGATGAGTGTGGGGTGGAGGGAGGGAATGGGAAAGCATGGCTTGGCTGTGGTGGGCAGGGAGACCCAGGTGGGGTGGACAAGTGGGGTGGACAAGTGGGGTAGGCCTGAAGGCAACCCTTTGCTATTTTCTGAAATGTGCACTCGTGCACACACACACGCACACGAACATACATACCCCTTGAGAAGTCTCTGTGCTCCTGAGGCCTGCAGATGCTGTCCTGGGGCTGCTGCTGGGGTTTCTGGGAGAGTCCTCCAGGACCGTGGCTGCTTCCCGTCACCTTTTTACAAAATGGACTCAACTCCAGGAGCTTGTGGCTGAAGAAGCGGGGTCCTGCTTCTTCACTCTGTTCCTGGACTGAGAAGCTAGGTGGTGACACAAACAATGATGATGACAACAGCATCTTGCCAATGACAGCAACAAATGCCATGTTCGAGTGCGTACTTCCCACCAGGCACTGCATAAGTACTTCACAAAGAACTCTGGTTAGTCACCTCCACAGAGGACACGGAGGTGTAACTCGTCGGGCCACACAATAAATATAGAAAGGAGCTAGAATTCAGCCACAGGTCTGCCTGACTGCAGGGTGGAAGCTCTTGGCCACCACTCAAGGTCAGATGGACTGGAAGTGGTTATCCTTTCAATCAAGTCAACAAGGAAGTGGGTCCCTGACCCAAGAGAAGAGTCCTTGGGGAGACCATCTTGGGGAGATAGGGTGGCACTATCGGGGGATGGTGCTGATGCCCTCTGGGGGGCAGCTCCTGCCCTTAGTTGGGCATTCACGATGGGATTTCCATGTCTTGTCCCCAGCAAGTTTATCTGAAGAGGATTTGGCTGTAAATTTTTCCAACTCTGGCAGCCACCCGGCCCTGGCCCCAACCTCAGTCAGTGGATGCTGCTGAGCAGACAACAGATTCGTCACTGGGCGAGTCCCTGAGCCAGCATAGCTGTCAGTGGGGAGGAGTGGCCATGCACCTCGGGAGTGGCAAGTTTACCCTTGAGCATGACAGGGGCAGACAGAGACCTCAGGATTTGTGGCTCTTCCCTGCGAGCGATGGATGGGTGGCTCCTCGAGCCTCTGCTCTGCCACTCACTGCCGGAGGAGGTGAGCCTGGCTGGGGAGGTGTGGAACAGTGGGCAAGATGTGCACTCTGTATACCTTGGGGCAGCTTTCTCCACAGGTAAGGCTTGACCTGAGTGCCGTGATCTTGGCCAGGCTGGAAGAAGGGAGACTGCAGGTTGTGAGGGCCCTGTCCACTGCTTCCCTCCTGTTCCCCAACAGTCTGCACCTTCTGCCCAGAAAACAAAAGCAGGATACAACTCTTCCTTTCTCATTCTTCCAACAATCCAGTGTCTAGCAAATATGCTGGAACATGCCTATTTGCAGGCTCTGAGCTGGGTGCTGGGGAAAGAGAAAGGAATAAGACACCCAAGAGCCCTAGATCTTTGCCCTTATGGAGCTTCCAGTTCAGTAGGGGCGGAGGCAAACAAACAATGAGGACACAAAAAACTCAGGCATTATGAGGGCTCTGCAGGGAATTCAGAGTGGTAATCAAGAGAATGTCAAGGGTCACCTTAGGTGATCAGGAAGGGTACCTTAGGAGGGACACTAAATGATAGCACAGTGCTGGTGTGCAGGGCAAGAGCCTGCCGGGCAGAGGGAACAGTAGATGCAAAGGGCCAGGGAGGGCTGTATGTGCTCAGAAGTTCAAGTTGGAGAGCTGCCAAGGAGGGGAGCAAGTGGCAGGGACACGGCACGGGACAGGCCAGTGAGGCAGGTCCACAGCCACTTCTTCACAGGCTTTAATCAGCACCAGGAGCTTGGGGTTTATCCTAAGTACTGGAGGATGGGAAGCTACTGCGGATTTAAAGCAGGAGAGAGGCACGATCTGATTTATGTTTTGAAATGATCATTCTGGTTTCATTAGAGCAGATGCCACTAGCAAAATCCAAAGTTGCCCGAGTTCTCCAGCTGCCAACAGACACAGCATGCCTGCCTGGAATATCCAGTGCTGTTTGTCCTGGTGCTGTGATGGCCGTGTAGAAAGTGTTACATCTAAGAGAGTCCTAAATATGTGAAGTTTGGCAGTAGTGTCATCATACATAGACACATACGTCATGCATATTCCTTTATGAGACATGTGGACAAGGAGCAGTCTCCTATGAGAAAGATCTAGAGCCCTGAGTAAAACTGGCCCCATTACAAACCATCCTGAGTTTACCCATGCAAAATCTGCTCCTAACAAAGGGTTGGGGATGTAGCCCAGTGGTAGAGTGTTTGCCTAGCATGCGTGAGGCCCCGGGTTCAATCCCCAGTGCCACAAAAGAAAAAAAACTGCTCCTAATAAGTTGAGTAAAGGAGGGAAATGAAAGGCTGAAGCCTGAGATGCGTGGGCTCATTGGCCCAAAGGGATATTAACAGATTGGCATTTGAGCATTGATGTTTCCCGATATTTGGGCAGCATCTTAATTCAACACATGGTTTGGTGGGACAACATTTAGTGTGATATGTTGAATCTGAGATGAGTATGTCATCTATAAAAGACACAAGAGCTAGCTAGAGCTCAGAAGGGGAAGGAGGGATAAAAATTGAGAAACATGTATTAGACCATGATAGAAAAGAATTTAGAAGCCCTGGACTTGAATCAGAAAGAACAGCAGGGGAACAGCGGGAACTCACACTTTTACATTGTGCTTAATCTCTGAATTAACCCAGGTTGCCTCTGGGCTGATGCACGTGGCCCAGGTGTCATGATATAACTGTGCAGTCCCACTGACCATGAATTAGTCACTTAAATCACTGTGTACGAGGAAGCGGGGCCCTGCAGGATAAGCTGTGTTGCATCTTGGAGTGGAGATGACTTGGTGTTGGAAGGCAACAATGTTTTCAAAGCTGAGAAATTGGATAGAGGACAGTCCAAAGAGAATACTCCATAGTCCTGTTAGGATGACCAAGCAGAGATGATCAGAAATGTAAAATCAGTAACTATGAGCACATGACACCAACTAAGTCTATAAAAGAGCTTGAGTCCAGAAGGCTATTGATAAATGGAAGAGACTGTGCAATGTGCCAGAGGAAACTGGAATGCACACCATACATTTTCACTACAGTTTTGCCAAGAAATATCCATCAAGTCACATGGCTAGAGGCTCACACCTAAATTGTGGCCAGACAGCCTGGTCTTCAAGCCAAATTTTTGTTGATGTGCTCCTAACGTTTACCTCAAGGATAAAAATGCTGTTGTTTATGTTGTATTTGAGTGTGCCTAATACTTTTATGTTGTGATAATCAAGGGGTGGAATGTAATTATCTTGATAGCAAGACTTGATAGCAAATGCATGCATACACTCAGACCCACAGACTCAGATATTGTCAGTGTAAAATTCTGAATGACATGTCCACATGGCCTTTTGCCTAAACAGGCCTTTGTTACCAGGGAAAGGGTGTAACCAAACATTAAATAAAGCTGTCTTGAGAAAAGGTGAAGAACAGGATGGTATTATTGTCCTGGGGCCAGAACAACTAACATCCTAGGATCACATTTAGCCAGCAGATGCACACGTGCTGTGCATATTTGTATCTTTACCTTGGTAAGTTTTTTTAAAAAAGCAAATTGCTCCACAATTTAAAATTACAAAGATTTTACATATAATTCTGATTTTCATTTTTTAAAAAATAGAAGATATTCACAGAAGTTTAGAGTTGGATAGGGGCCTTCTTTCTAGACAGTCTGCCACTCCAGTCAACCCCTCTTCCTACCACTCACAATTTAAATATTTCTCCCCCTTCTCCCTTTCCCCTTCTCTCCTTTTCTCTCTCTTTCTTTTTTTCTTTCTCTTTATCTCCTTTTCTTCCTTTCTTTCTTTCTTTCTTTCTTTCTTTCTTTCTTTCTTTCTTTCTTGCTTGCTTGCTTGCTTTCTTTCTTGCTTTCTTGCTTTCTTTCCACCTTGTGGTACTCAGGAGCACTGAGCTACATCTCCAGTCCTTCTTTTTAAATTATTATTATTATTAGTAGTAGTAGTAGCAGTAGTAGTAGTACTGGGGACTGAACCCAGGGCCTTTGCACTGAACTACATCCCTAGAGCTTTTTAAAATTTTTTATTTTGAAACAAGTTCTTGCTAAATTGCTATGTTGCCCAGGCTGGATTTGAATTCATGTCTTCCTGCCTCAGCCACCCAGGGTGCTGAAAATATAGGCATGTACTATCATACCTGGCTCATCCCTTCTTAAATTTTATTTTGATATAGGGTCTTGCTAAGTTGCTCAGGCTGGTCTTGAACTTTTGATTCTCTTGCCTCAGCCTCCCGGGTAGATGGAATTACAGCTGTGCACCACCACACCTAGCTAAATGATCTTGAGCTCTGCAGGCATCTGAGTTTTTGTTCCCCACTGATGACACCAACTGAGTGCAACAACACTAAAGGGCTGTTATCTCTATTGTACCTGTAGAAAACAGGCCTAGAGGGCTCAAGTAAATTGCCTGTGAGCACAGGGCATGAGAGGGATTGCTAATTCATTATCCTACCATCTATTCTCCTTCCTTATTACTAATAGGAACATTTTATTAGGCCTGGAAACCTACTCAGATAAAAGAGTTCATTTTCAGCCTCTTGGCAGCTACACGTGGCCATGTGATTAAATTTTGGCCAATGATACAGAGGCAAAAGTGTTATAAAGATCATTTTAAAATTATCCTTAAAATGGAGAGACAAGAGTTTTTTCCCTTTCTTGTCCTCATTCCTCATCCCTGGAATACAGATATAATGGCTGGAGCTCTTTCAGCCATATTGGACCATGAAGAGACCTTGAGGATTGAAGCCTGCGTACCATTCCTGACTCACATTCTGTTAGACTTCTTTTATGACAGTTAAAAAACCGTAAGTGTTAAAGTCAGGCCTCAATCGCTGTAACTGACAGAGCTTTGAGGCCAGGATTCATGCTCAGTCTGCTGAGTCCGTCAAGGCCTGGGTCTTGGTTATTCCTCGGCCCATCCAGCCTTCTATCCAGTGTTGCAGTAACAGCCAGTCCCAGACTTTTCCTGTTGCCTGGAGCTGCTGCAGCATCTCTCCTGGCATTGCTGGAGTGAGCGGACCACACGTGTGCACTAACCGAATGACTCTTCTGGGTGTGTGCAAACTCCCAAACTCGCCCAAACAAGGATGACTTGGGAGTTTTTTGGTGAGGAGACTGTGGGCCACGTCCTCTGAGTAGCAGAAAAGTGGCCTCTGAGCTCCTCTCTGGGCTGCCCTCCAAGGCCAAACAACGGATAAACAGATCCAGAGGGAAGGAGTCTTCCAGTAGGCCCCAAACATCTGCGGGGGCTGTCACCAGCTGCTACCCTATTTTTACTCAAGTATAGGGTGTTTCTCTAGTGACCAGTGTCCTTTTCAATTCCAAGTAATGGACCTCTCTTGTTTAAGTGGTTGGGATGAATAATTTTGCTTTTGGTGCTAGCAAAACCCACAGGGGCAGAGACCGAGATGTCTCTGGGGGCCATGAATAGATGCAGACTTCTGGCTGGAAAATCATCCAGGTTTGTGCTTGAGTCTGTCTGAGCTTAAAAACAATGATGATCAAATTAATAGTGTTCCTTCCAGCCGCTGCACTATCTTTCTTTTTGCTTTCACTTCTTCCAAGTATGATGTAAGCCTCTTCTTCCGGTACCTCCCTCCCCCTTACAGATCACCCTAGTGCCGTCTGCTCCCACTGCCTTGCTCCCTGGGGACTGCTCTGGATAAAGTCATCAGACATGTCCTGGTGCTAATCCCACGACTATTTCTTGTTTTGTTTTTATTTTATTGGACCTCTCTGTGGAGGGTGATGCTATCGACCACTCCTTCCTTGAAATATTTTGCTCTTTTGACTTTTTGACAATAGGATCTTGGGGGTTTTCACTCTGTCTCTCAGAGCAATTCTTCTTGGTCTGAAGCTCATCAATCCTTGCTCTGCAGAAATTCATTGTTGGTCCCCTGCTTGGCTCTCCTCTCCTCTGTCCTTCTTCTCTTTTGTCCTCTCCCTGTACATACTGTCCTCAGGCCATCTTTCTGGGTCCTCAGAGTTAGCAGACACTTATTCGGTGGTGATGCCTGTCTTAGGTTGACTTCCTCAGACACAGATCTGAGAAGGGGACTTGCCAGCAGAAAGATTACTGAGAGGGGCACTTGTGGGAACAACGCTCACAGGGAAGGAAGAACCAGAATTGCTCAGAAGAGGCATTCACTATAATGCAAGTGCCACAAAAGCCTCAGCTAATCCTTTGGGGCGCTCTGGACCTGGGATGGTCCTTCTGAGTCACCCTGAGAGGAGAAAGAGATCTTGGTCCCTGTACCCTGCAGCTGAGTCATATGTGGGAGCTCTGCTGGTGGGGACCAGAAGCCATCTTGGGTAGGGCAGCTTCCTCCTGCTAAATGCAGCTCCTGGGAATGGCCCAGCCAGAGCCAACAGCAGCCCATGTCCTCTGCAGCTGGGGAAATGATTATTTGGCTCCTGTGGGGGAGTGTCTGGGCGGCCCCATAGTATCTAGCATACAATCCCAAAGTCTAAATTTACAGTCCTGACCTTTATCTGTGCAAGCACCATGCTTATGTGTCCACCTACTGCCACAGGCACTCAGCGGCACAGCTACAGCTCCCCCAGTGCACCTGCTGTTTACTTGGTCTCTGCCCTTCACCCAGAATGCCCATAATCCCGGCCCTGTTTCCCGAGGGCCCACTCTCTGCAGGTGATCTGCTGGGACCTGAAGCATTTGCTAGGGGCTCGCTGGATGCTGGGCCTTGGGCGTGGAATCAACCTACCAGGTCCAGGGAAGCTGACCAGGCAGCCTCATGGGACAGGGCATGGCGGGCAGCACAGAGTCCACCTTTGAGCCCCCCACAGGTGTGCACATTAGCACATGCACACAGGAACAGATGTGCATGTAACTCTAGGACACATTCATGGACTGTTTCTGGACTTATAACCCCCCTGCCCATGCCCACCCGAGCCCACTTCCTGCTGACACACGCACACACGTGCAAGGACACTCATGGACATCTCGTGGGCCGGTGTGGGCCGGTCTCGTGCACACCAGCCTGGGACGCCTGAGTGCCAGCTGTTAAGCTGTGGCATCGTGGCACCTGCTGCCTGTGGACAGGAAGAATTGCGGCTGGACAGCATCAGCCTCCAGAGGGGTGGTGTGAGCCTTTTGCTCTTCTCTTTTTGGGGCTGCTTTCTGAAGGGCCGTGAATAAATATTCAGTCCCTTCCCTCCCCAGAGACCAAGTTGCTCTCTAAATACCAAGGCAGGCAAGTAGAGATTTAAAAAGGTCATTATCTTTTTAAGGTATTGAGAGGGTGGTATTTAGCTGCAGAAGTGGCTCCTGGAGGAGAAACCTCAGACCTCAGCAGGAAGCCTTTGTTATCAGCCCCACTTACCTCCTGGGTTCCCAGGCTGCAGCCAGGGACAGTGGGGAGGGCAGGAGGCTCCCTCCCCCAGGGCACAGCTGTCCCTGGAGCTGGAGGTGCAGACCCCAGGGGCAGGAGTGCGGCTATTTGGGATCCTGACTGGCTCTGAATGGGAAGGAGTGGTAGCCCCACAGGTGGCAATCCTAGGGAACAGGGGTGCAAAGGAGTGCCTTGCTTTTTCTGGGGAGCAGGTTTGAGAAGGGCTTCCTTCAGTTGTCACCCCAGGACCTTTTCTTTCTAGACTTAGGCAGAGGTTTTTGGAACAGGACACCTCCCTTATTCTTTCGTGGCTAAGGTTAAAAAAGAAAGAAAGAAAAGAAAGAAGGAAGGAAGGAAAGAAGGAAGAAAGGAAGGAAGGGAAAAAAGAACCAAAGAAAAGAAAAAAGAAAGATTACTTAACATCTTCACAGCACAATTTCTCTTAGGGTCTTTATTTAGGGAAATGCCTTGTAAGCCGCCTGGGCTAGAAAACAGGGTCCTGAGGGCAGGAAGTTGGCAGGAGTCAAGGCAATAAGCACAACAAATTGGCTAAAGGGTTCTGCAGGAGAACGCAAGAGGAATCTTTTTTTCCCTGAGAGGCAGGGAGAAGAGAGGCAGCAGGGCAGAGCTAAGGCAAGAGTGGGGATAGGCACCCCGGAATCCTCTGCACAGCGTCTCCAGTCCTGTCCCCACCCTCGGCCACCCTCGGCTTGACCTCCACAAACATCTCCGCCCTCCAGGGGCTCCTCTGCTTCTGGCTGCTTGTTGCGTTTTCCCACTGGGTGTAGGGACTAGGAGATTGGAGGGTGGAAGGAAGGAAGGCTGGGGAACTCCCCCTTGGTGCCCTCTCATGTGGCTGTAGCTCAGAGGTCCTATCTTGAGGCCCCTCAATGACAGTTACACTGTAGCTTTTTTTCCTCCCTCATGGCTCAGTCCGACTGCTGGGGTGCTGGGATAACTTTACTAAGGATGGGGCGAATCCTGGAGACAGGATGCCATTGTCTGCTTCCAATTTGAGACCCCCACAAAATTGGGAAGGCCTTGCAGGGGAGGCGGTAGTGATGGGGCCGTGTTGGGCATGCGCTGGAGGAGGGGCCATAAAAAGGAGGAGTGTGACCCTGAGGCGGGACCTTCTATGGGGGGAAAACCAGAGAGTCATCAAGCCCCACTGCTGGAGTCTAGCGAGCTGTGCCTCTCACCATTCAGGAGCAGGAGGCTCCCATTTCCTGGTCTACTTGTGACTGCCAGGAGCGGAGAGGTGGGGAGAGGTTGGGAGAAAAGGACGCCACAGGAGCTGCGACTCTGGGCTGGATTTATTTTTCTGGCTCCTATCAGGCGGTGAGGGAGAGGTGCCTTTCAGGACCCAGTTTTTTTCCCAACTCGTGATGCATAATGTACTCAGATGACATTTGAATATTCATGTCATAAAAAAGGATGCAGATGCAAGCGTGAGACTGGTGGGCTGGGGGAGGATCCACATGCCGCATTTTATGAAGCTGTGGGATCGCAGAGTGAGACAGAGCATCAGTGAGTTAACCCTGGGCTGTGACAGGAAGTTCTTCCTGGCATCCCTGGTGTGTGTGTGTGTGTGTGTGTGTGTGTGTGTGTGTGCGCGCGCGCGCACGCGTGTGTGGTCTCTTCCCCACCACACTCACCCCATTCTAATTCAAGACATCCTGTCATGGGGCAGCAAACCTGGCTGTGGGAACTCTTCCTTAGATGAAGCTAAATTCTCCATCATGACCCCTTGGTCTTGTCTCTGACCCTGAGGGTCCTAGAGAGCATCAGCAAAGGCTAGTGTCTTCCTACCTCCAAGCTGAGCTACCCTATTGTCCCTCTGCCCTTGCTCCGGCCTCCCTTAAGGTGCTGCCAAGAGACCCCAGAGGGAGGCACGGGGTGAGGTTGCATCTACAGGCTAATGCTCTCCTTCGGGAAGACTGAGTTCCCTGGACTGTCAGCAAGCCAGAGTGGATAAAGCCTGGCTTTCTGGGGGACCAGTGAGGGAATGTGGTAGAGGGGACACAGCACTGGTTTGGGAACCAGGAGGCTTGGGTTCTTGATCCAACCAGGATACTTCCGGCTATGCAACTTGGAGGAAGTCTCCTCACCTCTCCGAGCTTCAGTCTCTTAATGCAGGGACACCTCTCTTGCAAAGACTTCCCAAGGATTAATGAGCTGGGGAAGAGTATGTCCCTTGGTTGGCTGGGTTCTCTGGGCCTCCTTTTGAGGCAGAGGGAGGAGAGAGCTGAAGCTTGGGCACTGGGCATCCCAAGTCTGTCCTTGCAGGCTGCAGGTGGCGGCCAGTGTCAGCGACTGGCATGGAGGAGGCCTGGGTGGGCGGAGGGCAGAGTCACTACTCAGTGACAGGCTGAAGTACTCCTGCATCTGCTCAGGAGGGGGCAGCAGACCCAGCTGGGTGGAGGGGAGCAGTGGGACAAAATCCTGAGCTGTAGGGTGTCATTTTGCTCCCCAGTGGCTTCGTGATCTTGGGCCAAAGTCCTAGCTTCTCCATCTGAAAATTATGGGGGCAAAATGGCCAGATCTTCCGGGGGGGCCAAAGATCAAAGAGGCATTAGTTGTTTATCAGGAAATGAACTCGAATGGCAGGCCTCTCAGAATACCAGGACTGTGGTCCCAGGACTCAGATGGGGGCAACAGGGTGCCGGCCTGGTGCAGATCTGGTGTAGCTCCCCCAGCCCTGGGGCAGCAGAGGGACAAGAAGGCCCGTGTCATTCCTTTAGACCTTAGGGAAGAACAGGACATTGAGGATCATAGTCTGACAGTGTGGGAGTCCCCACTCCAGACCTTGGCTGAGGCTCTTGGCTCAGTCTTGTGGAATGATGGGATGCTCACTACCTCCCACAGCTGTCTATGGCCGGCTAGAAGCTCTCTCTAATAGAGCTTCTCCCTCAAGCTAGAGCGAGTTCTTCACAGTCCCAGGAGTTTCCTTGGCTCCAGAGGGGCTTGAGAAGATTTCAGAAGTGTCTACCCATGGCGCTGCCAGGAAGGCGATCACGTCATGACCAGAAAACATCTGGAATGAAGGAAGGGCCACTGCCTGGCCTCCAGCTGCTCTCCTGACCCTCATCATCTGCCCTGTGCTCAGTGTTTGCTGTGCACCTTCTCCACTGCCCTGGCTCCCTTCCTGTCCCATCTCCCCAGGTGGAGGCCCAGGATCTTACTTCTTTTCTGGAGGATTCTGGGACTCAGGCCACTTCAGATCCCTGGGCCACTACACTTGTCTAGGCCTGTCTCCATCCTCTCACCCTCCCCGCCACTGTGGATGTGCAGCTGTCCCTCTTCCTGTCTGGCAGCCTCCCCTGGGCCCCGGCCCCCATCCCTCCACCTTCTCTCACAGGCCCTTCTCCATGGGGAATGCCTCTCTCCTAAACTGCAACCTCTCTCTCACTACCTTTCCCCTTTAGCCTGGAAACCTATCAAAAGTGCTACCATTGTAAAAATCAGCCAACAGACAGATGAACACTTGCTGAGACCTGGTGATCCCATTGGCTTTGGCCCAACAGTCCTTTCTCCCGGAAACCCAGTTTCTCAGCAGCAGTCTACATCCACCTCATTGCTCACGCCTCTGCACTTTGCCTTCTGTTCCTGCTAGACATCCTTTACGCCAGGCCCAGTGGATACCCCGGTCCTTCTCTTGCCTGCCCTTCACAGCCTGCTTTCTTTGTGCACACCTTTGACTTTGCAGGCACCACCATCTTCTGGGGTTCTTCCCAGGTCTGGCTCTCGCTTCTCATAGGCGAGGTCTCCAGTATTGCTGCACTTGGCCTTCTCTTTTGAGGCCATCCATTTGGTGGCCCTTTATATGCCGAGGACTCTTAAATCGCTTTCCAGCCTGGGCCTCTTTCCTGAGCATCCGACCCATGTGCCCCGTTGCCCACTGGACATCTTCCCTTGGCTGTCTGCCAAGTCCATCATCTTTCCCCCACAGTGTTCTGTATTGGCTGGAGGCCAGGCAGTGGCCCTTCCTTTATTCTAGCCGTTTGCGGCTCTGTTGCGTGATTGCTTCTTGTAGCTCCGATGGTCTGAGGGACAGAAGGTGACAGGCCTGTCCTGATGACCTCTGCAAACACCTCTCCCCGGCACTGCTGGCATGACTGGGACCAGGGGACTCAGTGGCAGCTGGGACACCAGGAGGGGCTGTACTCGTGATCCAGGCAAGCAGTGGTGCTGGCCTAGCCTAGAGCACTGGTAGTCGCACCCAGAAAGGAAGCGGCAGACTGGAGAGGTGCAGGCAGGACCTGACTGGATGGGAGTAGAAGAGCAAGGGAGAGGAAGGAGTCAGAAGTGGAGGATCACAGATTTCTGGCTTGGGTGATGCTTGTTGGAGGTGACATTCCCTGACAGACCCTGGCTGAACCTGGGACCGATCTGGCGTTCTGGTTCCGTGTGACTCGGTGCAGGCCTTGGAGATAAGGAGTGCACGCATGCGTATGAATGTGCATATGTGTGCACTGCCTAGATACGGTATATGCGTGTGTATGTGTGCGCGCGTACCACCCTGTAGAGAGGATGATCAAAGAGGGGCTCTTATCCCCACAGTCCTCAGAGACATTTCCCCAGAGCTTGCCTCCCGCCTGTGGCCCACTCACGCGAGAGAACAAAACTCTTTCTAGCCGCCTGCCGCCTGTGTTAGCTGAGACAAGGGTTGTACATCTCAATTTTTAGCGCATGAAAATGAAATAAAGCATGCAAGAATAGACCCCAAAGAGACAAGAGCGAGGAGATGAAGGCTTCTTTGCTGTAGGGACCCTGGCCCCCGTGCACCTCCCAGAAGAGCTGACTCTGTTGAGATACCAGCACTCTCTCTTTGGGGGGCCTTCAAAGAGGGTAGTTCTTACATTCCAAAACACAAGGAGAGTTAAACTCATGACAGCAGCAGCTCAGAAATGCATCACATGCTGCCAGCCCGCGCTGCCCCCGCCGGCACAGGCCCGCCTTGATGCTGCTGCCTTGACTAGACAGAAGATGTTTTCCTTCTCAATTAGGAAAAACTCACAGCTTCACACTCACATGGGAGGCGGCAGCGGTGGAATTAGCACAGGGGGAGGGAAGGGGAGGTGACAACAGCAACAAATGTCTCCCTTGTCTTGGTTTCAGCCCCTGCCTGGCCCAGAGGAATATTTTGGTTTCCCTTTTGGGTCTTGCCCTTCCTCACTCCCCTCCACTCATTCATGCAATAAACTTGAACTTGAGCTGCTTCCTACTCTGTGCCTGGCTCAGTGGTAGATCTGAGGTCACAAGAATAAAGTGCAGGCCCTGCCCTGGGGGAGCTTCGAATAGCTCAGAGCTATTCGAAGAGACTGGCGGAAAAATAGATAAACCCAGAAGTCAGCAAGGCATTTCCTGCAGCTAAAGATCCAGGTCAGGTGGATTCGCAACCCCCATTCAACAGACTGTGCGCAAAAAGCAGCCCAGGGTTCCTCCAAGTTCCTGGAGCGCTTCGCACATATCAAGGTTAGGAGCACAGATAGGAGTCAGACTGAGGTAGGATAGAAAAAAAATAAAGATAGGTAGAAAGGAGACAAGGAAACCTGTAATGGTAAAATTGTACTTTTCAGGAAAAACTACACTTTTGAGACACAAAGGATATTCAAGTTTGGTCCCCTGCCTCCATCCCTGCCAGGAAAAATTCCCAAGAGCCTTAAAGACAGCAGCCTGCAAACTGTGTACTGGGCCTGTGCCTTTCCCCTGTAAATTGTGTTCCCTCCTCCCAATCCCCACCCCTAGGAAATACACTATTAAGAGGACAGCATAGCTAGGCTTCGAACACATGTAAATGGTTTGCATTTTAAAATAGACCACGGAAACCAAGATGTATCATGTACAGGTACAAAATAATCATGTTGATTATGATCATTATGTATACAATGTACCAATACACGTTCTTGGTAAAAATAATAAAAAAAATTAAAAAAAAATAGACCACGGAATGTGCGAACCCTGCAACACACATCCTGGAGAACCCATCTTAGGGACACCTCTAGAGCCACACACTGCCCTCCCCATCTCTAAAGGGGCCTCTCTCCCTCTCGAGGGTCTGCACTCTGCTTGAGTGTGCTTTTTAATATTCTCCCTAACAAACCCTTTTATGTCTCTTACTGATGCTTTCTGAAAATTCTTTTTGTGTGATGCAAGTCAGGGACCCTGCAACCCGCCCTGGGGGTGGAGAGAGTCAAGGTTCCCATCTCCGCTTTGCAGGGGCCTCCTTGGACTTGCCCGCTGATGAGACTGCTTGGGTTCAAATCCCAGCTCTAGCCCTTCCTGGAGCAGCTGCTGTTACTCATCTGCTCTGCGCCTGTAGAAGGAAGATGATAACTGTAGTGACTTCGTGGGGCTGTTGAGAGAGTTAAATGAGTCTGTTTCTGTGCAGCTCTAAAAGCAGAGCCTGGCACATGGTAAGCACTATGAAAGATTAGTTCTTATTCTCATTGTCATTTCTAGCCCTGAGCTCCTGCTTGCATTGAATTAATTCAGTTTATGCTTCTTACCCCCTGCCGCTATTGTCCATTTCACCCCCAGTCAGTTCAGACATGGACCTCAATCCTTTTCTTTATGTTCCATTAAAAAAATCGGCCTCACCCCTAAAACAAAGCGTGGCTGGACACACAAAGTCTCTGTGGGTTGCAGACATTTCCAAAGGATGGGGAAAAGAAGGGATTTATAGATTGCAGGAACGCCAGCAGTGTAAAAGCCTGTCTTTGATATTTTCATTCCTAAAAGCCCGTCAGCCATTTCTAACACCTGAGCTTCAACCTCCTCTTACGTTGTTTTATTATTTCCCCCAATTGCTCTCTCCCTTTCTCCCTCTTCTCCTAATTTCCACTTGTTTCTCATGCAGACAGTTGAGCAATCTCTGGCTTCCTTGTCTCTCTCAAATCACACCCTCAGGATGTTACCTCCCCCCAGTGCATTATCAAGGTATTTTCTTATACAAAGACATTTGCTTCCCTGAGAATTCAGTTGTCAGAAGTTATATCAGTCAGCATCTAGCCAGGAAAAGAGAAACCTCTCTAAACACTTAGGATAGAGGGATTTAAAGCAGGGGCTTGGTTGTAGGTGACAGAGGGTGGGGTCAAATAGTTTGGCTGCTCCAGTGGATAATATATTGGAATAGTACATTGAAATAGGTTCTACTGTCCTAGGCCCCAAGTGTATCCCCTGCTCTCCCTGCTGTCACTCCCCACCACCTCCGATCCAGTAACTAGAAGGTTAATGCCTGTCACAGCAGGGAGCCTCCAGCTTTTGCCCCTAGGGCATCTTTCTCAGCTGTTAACTATTTGGAATGTCGCCCCTAGTTGGGATGAAGGGAGCAGGAAATGGCAAGAACAGGCCGAACCAGATGTAACCATTGAGGAGGAGAAGACAGGATGATCTTGGCTGCAGGAAGGTCAGAGAAGGCTGTGTGGGCAAACTTTCAGAGAAATTTGGGACCATCTGGCCTGGCTTGCTTCTCGGGAGGCAGCGGGCTCTCTCCGCCAGGGAGGAACCTTGGGTGGGACCTTGCTCTGTCTTTTTACAGATGGAGAAGTTGGGGCCGATGAGAGAGAGTTTTGCCCACAGTCAAGAAGCAAGTAAAGGGCCGAGCAGAGGTTCTCCAAGCTGAAGCCAGCTGGCCCCATCCCTAGATTGTAATGGCAGTAGCACATCAGGGTTGGAGTCAGGAAGAGGAGAGGGAGGGGCAGGTTGAGGGCGTGTGGAACTTGGTGGAGGGAGACAGCAGGAACTGATGAGTTCCCTGCAGGACATAACAAGGCTGGAGGAGGCCTTGGAGCAACGGCAAAGGGAAGCTACGATGGAGCAGTCAAGGACTCACAGAGTCCCACTTCTGTGACAGAGATGGGCAAGACGTAATTAATGGTGGGAGAAGCACTGACAAGGTGGCAGTGGGGGATGGAGCAACCAGCCCTCTCAAACCAACATTACAGGATGGCCTTCGTCGGCCCTCGTCGGCCCTGCTGGATGACCTCAAAGCATTTGATGCACATGCAGCCGGCTAGAACTAAAGCACGTCATTCGCAGATGAAACAGCCAGTCTTGGATCTGTCTGCTGCTGTCTGGTTCTTATTGAAAAGTAGCAGAAATGACCGCTGGGCAGCGGAAGCAAAAATGCATTGACCAGAAGTCTTTGTGGTTGTCCCAGACTCAGGAGGAGACGTCTGGACGGGCCTTAGGAACAGGTCGGAGTTAAACTGGTGACTCAGGTCTGTCAGGAGAACAGAATGTGGTGTCCATGTTGGCACAGTTTGGGGCTACGCAGCTGCGGCTAGGACCGACTTCCCACCTTGAGCTCCACCCTGATGTCCCTCCAGGAGTCACATGGGAGGGGAGCTGGCATTTCCAGCTGGGGTCAGGAGGAAGAAAACTTCTGATTTCAGACCAGCAAGGGGTGACCCGGAATTTTCTTCCCACAGATTACAATACTTGGTGAAGGAGAAGTAACCCCTCACCCCCTCTCCTTCACCCCAAATCTAGGAGATATTAAAAATGGTTCTTGGGGAATCAACTCACCAACAAATACCCACTGACGGGCTTTCAGCTTCCCTGGTTCCCTGGGGATCCCTCCTCCACACCATGCTCTTTTTTTTTTTTTTTTTTTTTTTTGGTGCTGGGGATCGAACTCAGGGCCTTGTGCTTGCAAGGCAAGCACTCTAACCACTAAGCTAAATCCCCAGCCCCTCCACACCATGCTCTTGTCCAGGTCCCAAGCGGTCTCCTTGCTCCCTCGGGCTCTCTCAGGAATACATTTTTCATTTAAGCTGCTGCAATATCTGCTCAGACAATCATTCCCCTTTCTCTCTCCACTTTCCTTTGGCAGCTCTTTGCTGTTCACTCCGCAGCCAGGATATATTTGAAAGAGAGAAACTTTAAATTAAGTTTGGGAGAGTTTAAATGAAAGAAAACAAACCCTCACTATTATCGCGGGTAAGAAGAGGGCTCTCTGGCTGCTGGGGGAAAATCACAGGCTGCCCTTCATCCTGGGCCAAGAAGACGGGAAAGTTCTCCTTTGGTCTCCTGCTTCCTGCCACCCTGCCACCTGTGTGCCAGGTTAATTGACTGGGAAGCATCAGGCCTGTTCCCTGAGATGGGAGTGGGCTTCATGTGGATTCAGAGGGCTGCCTCATGAGCTCTGTGGGGTGACAGGGAGGGGGATCCCTGCTCAAGGGTGATTACATTCTGGCAGTGTCCTAAGCCTCTTTTTCTCGGAGAAGCACTGGCGTGGAAGGGAAGGAAGAGAGAAAGGAAGGAAATCAGCTCAGCCTACCCCTGTAGGCTGCTAACCTGGGAGAGGAGTAGCTCTCCTGGCCCCAAAAAGCTCCTGGGATGACCAGGTCTTTAGTGAGGTCCTCTCAAATGCTTGACCCCCTCCACCCAAATTGTATGACTCACCCCTTTGCTTCCTCTGCCCACCGTTCACCTCTCCCAGGGTGGGCTGGGATGGAAGGCAAAGACACTTTTCAGTCCACTACTGTGCAGAAGTATAGCACAGAGCTGCACCATGCGGGAGATAAGAGCTTCAAGTCTCTTTCTCTCTCACCCTCCCTCCCTCTGTGTAGGCTCTTGGGAACCCAGAGTGCTCATGTTTGTCTCTGTCTTGCCTCCCAGCAGTCTTCCTGAGCGTCCTGGGAGCTTAGGCAGGTTGAGACTGCCCTTGCACAGGTGCGGTCCCTCCCCAGGGTGGTGAGAGGCGGGTGGGTAGGCTGGTCCTACTCCAGGTAATGGGGAGAACTTTCCTTCCCTTTTCTTTCCTTGCTTGTGGTGAGAGTGGGGGCCTGGCTTCGTTTCCTTAGTGTCATGTTTTCGAGCGTCATCCATGTTGTTGCACGTGGCAGTACTTCATGCCATTTAAAGCGAATAATCATGTACTGATAACATTAAAAAAAAGATTTAATAATATGCTGTCATATACTACATTTTGCTTATCCATTCATCACCCGATGGCTATTTGGGTTGCGTATACCTTATGACTATTGTGAAGAGTGCCACTGTGAATGTCATTTACAAGATTTTGTTTGAACACCTGTTTTAAAACCTTTTGGCATATACTAGGAGTGGAATTGTTGGGTCATATGCTATGTTTTCACTTTTTGAGGAACCGCCAACCCATTTTCCACTGTGGCTACACCACCTTGCGTTCTTTCTAGCAATGTAAATTTTTTGTGGGCGGGTACTGGAGATTGAACTCAGAGCTTTCACAGTGAGCTACAGCCACAGCCCTTTTTAATTTTTTTTTTTTCTCTTTTGAGACAGAGTCTTGTTAAGTCACTAAGTTGTCCAGACTGGGCTTGAACCTGTGATCTTCCTGTCTCAGCCTTGCAGCGTGCTAGGATTGCAGGCATGCACTACTACCCCTGGCTGATTTCTTCAGATTCTTTTCAACAATTGTTTTCAGTTTAAAAAAAACTATTATAGCAATCTTGGTGGGTGAGAAGTACATTGTGGCTTTTATTCCTCACAATAACCCCATGAACCAAGCGCTTTTAATTACCCCATTTTGAGATGATAAAATGGAGACGAGGAGGCTGAATAAAATATACTACATAGAACAAGTACAAACTACACTATTTTTGTACATGGACGCATGCGCAGTTTCTCTGTGCAGTGTGGAGACAGAAATGAACGGAGCCTCTTTATGAAAAGTATGTGAGGCTTCCTCTAAATCTTGTGAATGTAAGACCAGCAGGCCAACCTGAGATGTAGCAAGACATGCTGGTGTGTTTTTGTGTGTGTGTGCTTGGGTACGTGTGCATGCATGCCCAGTGCAGAGCTGGCACCCTGGGTGCTCAGGTGGCGGTGGCAGGATTCACACCTGCTGCATGGATAGGTTTCCACTGGGCAGGCATGACCAGTCTTTAAAGGAACATCCTATCTGATCCCCACTGGACTTCTCAATAATACAGGGAGTGGCGATGAGGGCTGATGCTTGGAGATGGAGCCACTGGTCTTTCCCACTAAGATTGGGGAGCACCTAAATAACTAGAAACATGCTAGTAGATGTGTCTGCATTTGAATCTCACCTGCTGAGCCAGGCAGTGCTGGCTAAGGCATGTTAGATACAGTGTTTGACACATAGAATGTGTGAAACGAGTAGAGCCTAGTTACAAGCGTTTAGGGCCAGGTAGGAAAGATGAGGTCAAGCATGTCATGGGGGTTGTAACTCAGATTTTTTCCTGGCCCAGCCCCATGGATTCCTGTGAGAGGGAAGAAACTTAAGAAAACAAATAAAAAGCAATTTGATAAAAACTCTTGGGGATGTCAGCAGCATTCCTTTGACATTCCCCCAAGAAGGAATATGACCTACCTGCCAGGCCCTGTTCCCTTCTTCTGGGGGCTTCTTCATGTCCAGTCCATCCCCAGTGCTTCCCATGGGAGCTGTCAATCACAGTATTCTCCAAACAGTCTCTAAGAAGGTGCTTGACCAGGTCCAGACAATGGAACTGTCCCAGAGACTACTAAATTGGGACTAACGGGAAAGAGTCAGTTCTTTTCCGAATCCAGCACATTGAGAGAAGCTGAGATGAGAGATGGGGTGGGGGAAAGTTTGCAGGAAAGTTTCAAATTCCTCACTCTGGTCACTTGTGTAATCCAAGTACCCCCTCCTCCCCTTACTTCCTGGTTTGGTCATTGCATGAACTCATGAACTCTTTTCTTCATCCAGGTATTTCAAGCTGGGATTCTACAACTTGGAGGTCCTGCCTAAGTCTTGACACTGGATGATTCCACGGCATTGACAATGAGCTTGCCTGGGGGTTTTGGAAGCCTTATGTGACTGAGGGTGCCTGCTGAGAGTGCCTGTGCCCAGGAATGGTGGCGTACAGAGGAACAGAAGAGGTACCTGGGACGGAAAGTGGCACTCGGGAAGGCAAGTACTACCTGACGGAAGCAGCAGAGAGTTAGAAGTGGCTGGGCGGGGGGCACATCACCTAGTCGGCCAGACTTATTTGTAAAATCTATCACACAACAATTGATGCCCTCCAGTACTCTTTGTATTTCTACTTGACTTTACACTTAGTGCTTTTCTCCTTAAAAGTAAATGCAATTTGAGAATGAGATTTTTAATGACCTTGTATCATTGCATTGTGTGAATCTAACATAATCTACTCAAGAAATCCCCTAGTGTTGAGGATTGTAAATTAATTGTCTTCATTTTGTTGTTGCTGTTTTTATTTTTTCTTATTGTGTACTATACTGCTAAGAACCTTCTTGGAAATAAATCTTTGTGCCCATCTCTAATTATATCCTTAGAAGAATTTGTTATAAATAGAATAGTCTTATTAAAGGGTAGGGACATTTTAAAGCTTTTGATCTGTGTAAATAAATTGTCTTACTGAATGGTTGTGACAAGTCATACTCCCACTATAGGACAAGAGTTTCCCTCCTTTTGAATCATTGCCAGGCCTAAGTACTATGCTTTTTAAAAACCTTGGCTAAAATGACAGACAAAGTGTATGTCTCATTGTTTTAATTTGAATTCCTTTTATTACTACTGATGCTGAACTTTCTCATACATTTATTGACTATTTGTAGTTTTCCGTTGTAAATTTCTTATTTATGTCCTTTGCTCATTTTTCTAATGGGCTTTTCAGATTTTGTTATTGATTCGTTAAGAGTTATTCACCTTGCCTGTCACATATGTTACAAATACTATTTCCAGTTTTCTAGTTTGTTTGATTTTTAATTTTGTTTATGATATTTTGATCTACATAATGGCCTGATTTTTATGTTTTCAGATTTGTCATTCTTTACATTTGTGCTTTCACTGTAAAAAAAAGATAGTGCAGGGGCTGGGGATTTAGCTCAGTAGTTACAGTGCTTGCCTTGCAAGATAGTGCATAGAAACACCTTCCTCACTTCAAAGTCAGATATTCACTCACAATTTTGTCTCGTTCTTTTAAAATTTAGTAGTTGGAACCTCCTTATTTATCTAGGATTTATTGATGAAGGTGAGATAGAGATGTAACTCTTCTCCTCCAAAATAGTCAATTATTTGTCCCAAAGTTATATGTTAAATAATCCATTCTTTTACCACTTATTTGAAAGATTCACTGGATCATTTTAAGTTCTAAGATCTGGTCTGGGGCTTTCTGATCAGTTCCTCTGGTCTACAGTCTGCTCTCCACACTCAGAGCTTCTGCACTGTGGATTTAACCAACCATGGATTGAAAATATTACCAAAAATGCGTCTGTACTGAACAGATACAGACTTTTTTTCCTTGTAATCATTCCCTGAATGACACCTATTTACACAGCACAACATACCTATTTACATAGCATTTGGATTATAAGTAATATAGAGATGATTTAAAGTAAGTGGGACAGACTGGGGATTTTCTCAGTGGTTAGAGTGCTTGCCTTGCAAGCACAAGGCCCTGAGTTCAATCCCCAGCACCAGTGAAGGGAAAAAAAAAAAAGTAAGTGGGAGGATGTACACAGGTTCTATGGAATGGCTAGACCACTTACTCACAGGAGAGTGGACCATCAGCAAATTTGGGTGTGTATGGGAGGTCCTAGAACCAATTTCCCCTTAGAAGGACAACTGTATTTGACTATTCTTGGACCAGAACACAATTAAATTTATGTTTGTTTGACCTAAAGCAAGAGTCTTTATTTTTCAATAGGTAAATTTAATTTAGTGGTATTGGGAACCAAATCGATTATGTAATTTTTCATTCTCATCACATTTTGTGTGTGCAGGTTATTTTAAAAAATGTTTTCTTTTGTCTCTTTTGTTCAGTGCTGTATCTAATTGCCTAAAATAGTGCCTGGGAAAGAGTAGGAACCCAATAAATGCTTCTTAAATTAAGGGGTACATGAATTTAGTGCAAGATAAAGGCACCCATTCAAATAAACAAAGAGAGGATAAGTAATGTTGAGTCATTTGGTAGCCATCTGCAAAATAAATAAATACAGGTTCTTGTCTTCTATCATGCACAAAATCAAATTTAAGATGAATTAGAGACTCAATCTTTGAAACAAAACTAAACAAACATAAGAAAAAAATATAGGAAGATATAACAGTGGAGTAGACATGATTCTCTTAAGTAAGATACCAAGTGCAAAAGCCACAAAAGAAAAGATTGATTATTCTATCAACAACCAAATTTGAAATTTCTGTAAGAAAAAGATGTCATAAACCAAGCCTTGGGGCTGGGGGTTTATCTCAGTGGTTAGAGTGCTTGCCTAGCAAGTGCAAGGCCCTGAGTTCAATCCCTGGCACCAAAACAGAAAAAAAAAAAAAACAAAAAACCCAAAACAAAACAGAAAAACAAACCCAAGCCAAATAAAGCAATTTAGACCAGGAGAAATGCTTGCAACATACAACAAGTGATAATCAGAATAAATATGTGATCTTCTAAATATGACAGAAAAGTAAAACAGATAAGTTCAAAATAGGGTAAAGGATACAACCTGGCAACTCACAGAGGGGAAAATGACCAAAAATAACATTAAAAACATTTTGGTCATCAGGGCCATGAAAACTAAAATGACGACTAGATAATTTTCATTCATTTGGTTAGGAAACATCAGGTGGTGGGTGGCTAGATGTAGGGAAGGGGTGGGGGACTCACATACAGCACAGTCACCCTCAAAAGCACTTGGACGGAATCCAGTAAAACAGAAAATATACATGCCTTTTGACACAGCAATTCCACTCTTTGGTATTTACCCTCCAAGAGTTGCTCTCACTGGTACCAGAAA
Source organism: Hystrix cristata (assembly GCA_004026905.1). Classification (NCBI taxonomy): domain Eukaryota; kingdom Metazoa; phylum Chordata; class Mammalia; order Rodentia; family Hystricidae; genus Hystrix; species Hystrix cristata. The sequence continues at coordinate 25,406 of PVJO010000858.1, forward strand.
GGGCAGATAAAAAAATGCTTTTTCCATCTTTATAAGCTCAAATAATTGTAAAGGCCTTTGTTATATTTCTGTAGAGGAACAATATGAAACAAAACAAGACTCTTCATAAGAAGGGTTCTTAACATAACTGTGCTATGAAACCTGACTGGCAGTTTGGTGAAGCCCACGAGTTCCTTCTCAGAAAGGTATTTTAGTGCATAGAATAAGAGACAGAATTACAAAGGGAGCTAATTAATACAATTATCCAACATTTTTAAAATCTGATATAGTGATAGATGTAAACTTTTACTAATGTATTTAATATCAAGCTCTAGAGAGCTAGAAGCAGGTCTATTAAGTGCTGAAATTTCAAAGATGAATATAAATATTTTGAGATAGTTACAATAACCAGTCTGATATGAAAGTATCTGACTTCTGTTGGTGACAAGGTGCTAATTTTACTGTCATTTGCTGCCCTATTGTGTTAAGTTTCTTTACTTTTGCTGTAACTTTTGTTTTTGGAGGTTGGAAGTCCAAAATCAGTACCAAAGGATGAAAACCTCAATGTTCGTGGGGATATGTTATTTCAGTCCCTTTATTATTTCTCCCGCCTTCCAGAGGCTGCCTACATTCCTCGGCTCTGGCCTCACATCACTCTGACCTCTGTTTCCCCTGTCACATCTTCCTTCTTGGACTCTGTCTCTCCAGCTTCCCACTATACAGGCTCTTGTGATGATGCTGGACCCACCAGAATAGTCAATGATGATCTCTCCATCTCAGGGTCTTTGATTAAATACCTCTGCAGAGTCTCTTTCATCCTATCAGGCCACCAGATTCTGGGAATTAGGATATGGATATCTCTGGAGGCCGTTGCCCTGCTAACTACTGCTACATTTGTAACTAAAGGAAACCCTAAATTTCAGGTGGAGATTAGTAAACAAACATGCAAAATTTTTGCACTCAAGTTCATTGATTCCTCATGAACTCCACCCATTAACTCTAGATCTATGGTGTGGATACCTAAAACAAATTGGCACCAGGAAGGTAGGACCAAATTACACCCTTTTCGATGGACTCTAAATGTGTCCATTTCCCTCTGGCTGTTACCTATACCAAGTTTTAATTAGGAGAGGAGGTTAGAATGAATGAAGGAAGGAAGGAATAAAGGAAGGCAAAGGAAATAAATCTCTTTGCAAATGTGAAAGGGGAAAATATGTTTAACTGAGAATTTGACTCTATTGCCCAGGCTAGGCTCCACTTGAACTTTGGATCATCCTGCTTCAGCCTCCCAGAGTGCAGGGATGGCAGGTGTGTGCCAACACAGCCAAATTATACTATCTTTTAATCTCAAAAGTTGCTTGGAATTTCAAGTATTTATGACGTAAGCAGAGGACGGCAAACTTTCTGTAAATGGCCAGATGACACACACATTATGCATTTCAAGCTATTCAGTCCCCGTGGCAGCTATTCCAGGCTGCCGCTGTACTGAGAGAGAGCCATAGAAAATGTTTGTGCACACAGATGAGTGTGGCTGTGTCCCGACAGAGCTGTATTTGCAAAAGCAGGTGGTGACCCTGAGCTGGGTCACAAGCCACAACTGGCCAAACCCAAGTTCAGAGCAGCGCTTTATATTAACAATATAATGCAAACCACACATGTAATTTAAAATTTTCTAGTACTGACATTGGAAAAGTGAAATGAAACAGATGAAATTAATACATATGATTGGACTCAACATATTCAAAATATCATTTCAGCATGTAATCAACATAAAAATTATTGGGCTATTTTATGGATTTTATTTGGTGGCGTGCAGTCGCAATCTGGTGTGTGCTTTCCACTTTCTGCACATTTCGTTCAGACCACCACACTGCACGTACTCGTTAGCCCTGTGTGGACAGTGGTGACTGTGTTGGACAGACCAGTTCTAGAGTGTAAGCTTCATTCTGTTTTTTCTTTGCAAGAAACAATTTTTTTTTTCTGTTAAAAATTAAACTTATGGCTGGAGACGTAGTTGAGTGGTAGAGTACATGCTTAGCATGTGTGAAGCCCTGAGTTCAATCCCCAATGCACACACACACACACACACACACACACACACACACACACGAAAAGAGAGAAAAAAGAAATTAAGAGTGCAGTTCAAATGCACACACTCTCACTCCTGCCCACATACCATTGGCTGGAGCTATTAATATGGTCAACTCAAAATCAGTTGGGTGGAGTTTTATCATTTTACCTTTTATCACTTGTTTTAAAGAGACAATTTAAAAGCCACTGGATACACTACTACATACCTACTAGAATGGCTAGGATTAAAAAAAAGCCAACGACGATGCTACCATATGCTGGTAAGGATGCAGAGGAACTGGAATGCTCATACGATGCTGATAGGAATGTAAAATAGTATAGCCTCTTGGGCGCACAGTGCAGTGGACATTCATAAAATTAAATATACATCTATTATATGATCTAGCGATTGTACCCCTGGCTATTTACGCAAGAGAAATGAAAACCTATTCTAGGTGAAGGAAACCAGTTTCAAAAAACCACATACTACTTCATTCTATTTATATGACATTCTAGAAAAGGAAAGACCATAGGACAGAGAAGAGATGAACCTATTTAAAACTGATGAAAAATGAAATCTGATACCTTCCTAAAAAATGCCTTTCGTTTCCTTTAGTAAATTGTTTTCATAGAAGGTTCTTCTCTTTAGTATAGAGTAATACAACCATTGTTTTATATTACGGTATATGTCATAGGTGGTGTTAGAGCTTTCTCCTCTCCAGTTTTGAATATAAAGTAAATTTGGTGTTTAACTTGGTTCTCTTCCATTTACCTGATTGCCATTTTCTATCTGATTGCAAATGGAGGGTCAGTTTTCCACACTGGTTTTCCTTATTTTATGGCCAACTAGCGCCTCTTCAGCCATGTTGGTGCAGGAATAATGTCCAGAGGGCGTCATCTGAGATGCAAGGGGAGCAGGGCCCAGCCTCCGGGACTCTGGGTTTAACAGATAAGGTGTGGTACCTTTCATGAACCCGGAGAGAGAACTGTACTCTGGAAAGGGACCTTGGAGAAACGCAGGCGGCAGGCTGCTAGGCTCAGCTAAGCCTGAAGAAGTTGGGGAGACTGAGGGGCCAGGAATGGTGGAGTTCCAGCAGGGACATTCTATCCCCTGGCCTTGCCCCCAGTAGAGGCCGGGATTGCAGTGAAGCCGGGAGGATGGGGTGCTATCTGGGTTTGCCAACACTTGGGGCTCCACTCTGCCAATTCTTCTCTAATTGGAACCCTCCTTATTCTCCCCCACTGGCCCCGGCTCGGGTCCCCAGCAGCAGAGTGCACATGAATAATTAGCAGATTTATGGCTAAGAAGACTGCATAATTCTGCAGAGATGAGCTCCCCAAAGGAAGCTGATGGGTTTGGCTGGCGCCCCTGGCTTCCTCATCTTGTTCTTGAAATTATCTGTGGGCAATCAGTGACTTCCTTCCACCCCGTGGTCTCCTCTGCATGTGCAGACTGCCCGCTGGTCTCCTTGGGCTGACTTTTAGGGGATCTTGAAGGTAGCAGCGGCAGCAGGGCTCTAGCCAGGGCTAGAGCAGAACCTGCCGTTACCCACTCATCGTGCCTTAGGTACCTTCCAGGACCAGCTTTGCCTCTCTTTCCCCGGACTCTGCTTGCTTTCTTTGGACCACACTTCCAGCTTAGCCTGGCTGGTGTGTGATCCTGGGAAAGGCCTGCCTCCTAGGCCTCAGCTTTCCCTCCTCCGTTACCTTTGGGGAGAAATAAGGACTGGGGTGGTGGGCTGTAGGTCTCGGACAGATGGAGAGAGGGTGCCCTTTTTCATCTGGGCCTGTGTCAGCAGGGTCTGGGAGGAGCTGAGCTGGCCTCCATCTGTGAGGTGGGTGGAAGCAGGGAGGAGAACGTTCCCTGAGGGCTCGTGGGTTGGAGAGAAGCCGCCTCCTGCTGTGGCTGTGGGTTACTGCGTTGAACTGCACTTCTGTTGTCGCTCACCCTTTGGGTATTTAGTTAATCCCAGCCTGGGCTCAGATGCACTGAGTGATATAATGAAGGTTCCTTCTCTGTTTGGGACAGAGAGGTGAAGGGGAGAACTTTCTGAAGCCCTCTTGGTGGCCTCTTCCTAGCCTGGAGGGAAGCAGGTACCACAGCAGAAGGGGCCATGAGGTGATGTGGCACCCTGAGGAAGGGACTCCAGGGGAGATGGCTCTGTGTGTGTGTGTGTGTGTGTGTGTGTGTGTGTGTGTGTGTGTGTTTAGAACAAACGTTGGCAAGCACTCTCAGGAGCTTTTTTTTCTTTTTTCTTTTTTTTGTACTGGGAATCGAAACTAGTGCCTTTGCACTGAGCTGTATTCTCAGACCTTTTTATTTTGAGATAGGGTCCTGCTAAGTTGCTAAACTGCAAAGCCTGGGCTTGAACTTGTAGTCCTCCTGCCTCAGGCTCCCACAGCGCTGGGCTTATAGGCATGTGCCAGCACCACGCCTGGTTTCAGGGGCATTTTGAGCTGGATCAGGCTTTCATGAAGGTAGTGGTGGTGGGCAATCCAATTTACTGTAATTTGAAAATTCCTGGGAACGTGGCTTCATTTTTCAGTATCCATTCAAGGAGCAAGGATATTCTGGTGACAGTTTACTGGGAGGAGGCAGGAACGAGGTGCCATGAAGCTCTGAAGGGCACCTCCTTCTGTCTGGGCAGGAAAAGTTCCAGAAGGCTGCACTTTGAGTGGCTCTCGGTGGGGCGGGGGGGCGTCAGTGGCCAACTTCGTGCATATACCTTTGTCTGCTTCTCAGACTATTTCATTAGGGCAAATTCCTAGAAGGGAAATCTCAGCCCGAGGACAGGGCATGGGTCACCATCTTTTTGGCTATAGTGACAGAGACCCCCTCAAATGGGCTTATCCAAACTAGCCAAGAGTGGACTTTCACCAGCTCGGTAGCAGCAGGAATGTCCGAGAGCTGGCTGTGGGTCCAGGACTCAAGGTCACTGGGGCTCTTCCTCTCCCCTCCATCTCTCTGCTCTGTTTTCCTCAGAGGTGGCTTGATTCCCAGGCAGGCTTTCCCCGCTGGAGCCCTGGAAGCTCCAGGCTTATATCCTGCCAGCTTGGCCATCTGCACAGAACCAGGGTCTCTCTTTCCAGGTCAGGCCACACAAGTCCTGGGCTGAGTCTCAGTGGGCCAGCCCCGGGCCCCTGACCCAGATGTCAAGAGTCATGCAAGGACCCCCGTACTTCCTCCTGGAACCGAATGTGGTGTCCACTCAAATCCAAGGACAGACAGTGAGAGAAGGGGGCTTCCTAAGGGCAAACCAGGACCCTGTTACCCACAGGCAGCACTCATCAAACCCTACCAAGATCTACTAGGAGCAAGGCCGTTTCTAAACCTCTCAACAGCCACATTTTATCTTTAGTGGTCACTCAATGGCCACAGGGAAGCTGTTAGGGTAGAGACTGAAGCAGACCAGGAATCCTGGAAGAATCGTGCCTGCTACACATGGATGGGAAGCCCTGCTTGCCATGAGCTGAGAGGAGCCCTGGATGAAAGTGGACAAGTGGGCCAGGCTGTCCGGTCTCTGAGTGTGAAGCTGTGAACCCCACATGACTATCCGAGAGGGCGTCTGCTCTGTGGGAAAATGCACACACATCACAGATGACCAGACTCGGTGGTCACAGCACAGCAATGACTGCTGGAGCCAGCAGGATGAGGTTTGCAGGAAGGGAAGGATGACAAGGACAGCCAGGAGGGAGGAAAGAGCAGCTAGTAACTCCTGATGGACCGACATGTGACTGGGTGGCTGAGGGGTTCTCGGGCTGCGTCATGAGGAGGGACAGTGTCTACTGAGGCTGGAGAAGGTGGGTGAGAAAAATAAAGGGAGGGAGCTTCCTGCTTGGCAGCTCAGCTTGGTCTTGGGCCACGGGAGAGCAGTTCAGAGCTCCGCACGGGAGTGTGACTCGCTCAGGCATGGGTGGTCGGGGGTCACCCGGCTGGGAGGCTGTACCTACAGAAGGCGAGGGGTGCCGCAAGGCCACATTGCCCCTGCTGCCTTTGACTCCTCTCATTCCCTCTCTCTTTCTCTGCCTCCCCTTAATTCTCTCTTCCCTTTGTCTCCTTGGAGGATGGGAGCTGCTTTCCCAGAAATAGAAGTTTATGGAGAAGTTTATCCTTGGCACGAGAGACATCCGCCTCACTCCAGAAAACCCAGGGTAAAATAAATCTAATTAAATCTGTTACTGTTCACAGAGACTAGTTTTGTGGGCAATTGACCTGTTTTATTTATTATGTAAACCATCATGAAAACCAGGCTCCATATTATTTATGCTAATGGAGGGAATAGGTAATAAATCCCGCATGAGGATGTGGGCAGACCAGATGGTGCTGGTGGCACTTTGATGGCTGCTGCTGGAGGAGCCCATGCCAGACGTCGCTCCCAACCCCAGGAGAAGGGATGGGAGGGCTGGGAGGTGCTGGGGGAAAGGCTGAATCTGGGGGGCAGCCTGACTCTCAGCAAATTGCAAAATGCTAATGAGAAGAGGGGGGCTTTCTGGGTCATCTCCTTCTCCCTCTCCGAGGAAGCTCAATCTGTGTACGTCCCTAGGAAAGATGGGAATAGAATTAGATGGTGTGCCTCCCATGTGCCACATCCTAGACAGGACATCCGCCTACATGATGGCATTGGATTTTCACAACACCCTTGAGAAGTAGGTCTGCTCTGTCCCCACTTTAGAGGTGAGAAAAGTGAAGAGGCGTCAAAGCTGGGGTTTGATCCTGAACGTGTAAGCCTCAAGTCCTTTCAGAGTGCTGGGTAATACAGATCTGGGTAATACAGATCTGGGAAGAAAGGAAGGAAGGAAGGAGATGCTCCCAGGGGGAAGAGGAAGGGAGGAGGATGGGAGAAGGGCAGAGAAGGGTTGCATTGGAGGGCAAATGGGGATTCAAGAGGAGCAGGGAGGAAAGGAGGGGAACACAGGAGAGAAAGTAGGAAGATGGAGTGAGGAGAGGGGAAAAGAGAAAGAAAAAGAGGGAGGAAGAAACACTTCTGTCTCCCCTGGGAGCAACTGGAAGTAACTGTCCCTAAATATTCAGGGGAACAAGTTAGGCAGAGGGATGGTCCACGTGCAGGAGGTAGCTGCTTTTACCTGTGATGGCAGCGGCCTCTTAGAAAAAATGAAAAGTAGGGAGGATATTTCTTGATGAAGGGCAAGGACATCATCTTCTTTCCAAAGAAAGGAAAAAAAGAAACAAACCACTAGGCCACGGAGAAGAACCTGTTTACGGAGAGCCTGGCAAGTAAACAAGCCTGCAGCTGCCTGCCTCACCCTGTTGCGCCCCCTGCAGGTGGCACCAGACAGACACCATTGCTTGCTTCTCTAGGTTGTCTTAAACCAAAAGGCCCAGCAAGATGAATTTAACCTCAAGGTGGTTTGATTCATTTTCAAAACAGATGCAGTACATTCAGAGAAATGCACAGAGGAGAAAATTAGATAGCAAAAGCCGTGGAGCTCGGTGGGCAGTGGAAAGAGGTTGGGCTGGCAGTGTGAGCTTGAACAAGTCGTTGTCTGTAAGCCTCAACGATCAGCCTGGCCCACCTCCTGTGTAGATGGCAGGGACTGAGCAGAGCAGGGCGTGGGCCAGCCTGGTGCCTGGCACAGGGGAGGGGCTGGCTCAGGCTACCAGGGAAGCACATTCTCAGATGGGGGGCTCAGGAAGCTTATTACGGGGTGTGGATGGGGAAAGAAGCAGGGCTGGGCAGAGGAAGGAGTTCAGTGGCGATGCAGTTACAACAAAGACTTTGGACTATTGGAGCTTTGGAGCTAGGTGCCCTTGCAAGTGATCCCATGTAAGCAGGCCAGAGACACCTCCGAGATGCAGCACTTTTGGTGCTAAGACTGGACAAGTCCTAGGCAAACTGAGATGAACTACTCACCCTGTCATGTATAATTGCCCTCCCAGTGAGTTGCCTGGAGAGAGGGGGCTAGGGCTTGAGCAGGGGGGCTTTCTTTGGCTGAGGGCAATTTGGGGAAAGGGAGTCAGCTGTGAGCTGACACCTGCCAACACTCTTGGCAGCTGGGGAGCAAGGGCCACGTTTTGGAAGGGACCCAGATGGCACACCATAGCTTCTACTACTGCTGCTTGGGAAATATGAATTCTCTGGGTCTGTGACCGAGGCCAGGGTGTTACAAAGAGAAGGCTCCCTAAGGTGTCACAACTAGTGTCATCTGTGATATTTGGTGAGGTGCTGGGGATCAAACCCAGGGCCTTGCTAGGCAAGCACTCTGCCACTGAGCTACACCCCCAGCTATGACGTCTTTCAGAGCCCAGGGTGTCTCCTCCAAACCCTTGCTGTGGCTTGCTCAGACAGTAAGAATTGGCACTTCTGCTGCCAAATGGAACCATGGTGTCCATACTCAGGGCACCAGGAAGTCCCCGTTACAGCAGAGCATCTTGGAAAAGTTACAGCAATAGTGTTTTGATAAAGTTCACATAGCTAAGAGGTGGTAGAGCCAGGAGGTCTGTTTCCAGAACCTGCACTCTTGCTCACTGTGCAAATAGCATCACCAAATGGAGGCCATGAAGACCATGTAAACTTGCCATTAGTCCTGCTGGCCATTCTGTCCCTGAATCCTTTCATAATAACAATATTAGAAATAAGAATAGGCACAATTTATCAGGTTCCAAGTGACTAACTGCTGAACCTTTTTCACCTCTTTGATTCTCATCACCAACTTTCAAGGTAGTCATACTTACTATCCTCATTTCTTAAGCGATCATTCCCTACCTCAAACCATATAACCGGTAGGTTGTTCTCTCCCCTTACTGTTGGGTCACAAAGTTCTCTAAAGTAGTGACTTAACAAACCCCACTTTGTTCTGTCACACAGTGTTGTGGTGAGGGCTTGGGCAGGGCTCAGCTGGGTGGCTCTTCTGCTCCTTGCTGCCTGGACTGTGCTTCTTGGGTGGTGCTCAGCTGATGGCTTAGCTGGTCTGGAGGACCCAGGACAGCTTTTGCCATGTGCCTGGCATCACAGAGTGCCCTGCTGGGCGCCCTTCCCTCTCCTTGTAGTCTCAGAGCATCCATATGTGGTGTCTCCAAGCCAGGGAGAAGACACTGTATCTAGTGACATGGAGCTTCAAGATGTCCCAGAAGGCCGGGGTGGAGACGGGCCCAGGGTCACCTTTGATGTGTCAATGTCACTGCAAAGGGAGGAACACAGACTCTCCCTCCCAGTGGGAGCATATCGGAGTTCACCACCGTCTTTTTCTTTCTTTCTTTTCTTTCTTTTTTTATACCCACCATCTTTAATAGGCCACAAGACCAAGTCTGTCGGTCCACAAAGCCCTGGTGTTTGAGTGGCTCCCTGAATGCCTTGCTGCCTCCTCTGTGAGCTCTCTGTTCCCTGTGAGTCCCTCCTACTGCAGAAAATCAGCAGCCAGTTGGTCCTTCATCCCTCATGCGCAGCCTGCTGAGGGTAAGTGGCAGGACAGATGTGCCTGGCCACCCGAGCCCACCTCCCCAGCAGCCCCCTCTCCTTTTCTCTCCTTCCTTGCTTGTCTTCTCTGCCTGTGCTCTGGGCCTGCACCTGCGTGGCAGCTCTGTCCTGTCTCGGTCTGTGGGTGCTGGCCAAGGTTTAGCAGAACCACAGGACATCACTATGGGTCAGAGGAGATACTTGTGGGTGGAGGCTGATGGCTGGGGCAGGGCCCAGAATCAGCCTAGGTCAACCCTGATGTGTCAGTAAGGCATCACAGTCCCGCGGCCTCCTGCTGTAGACTCTCCATAGTTCTCTGTTGCCTTTAGGATAAAGTTCTGCATAAGCTGGTCTGTCCTACTCTGCGGCCACCTCCCTCAGAACTCCTCATCTTGCATTTTCTTTTCTGGCCACATTTCTTTTGATCTGGAAGAGTATAGGAACTGAAGCTCTGTAGCTTTCTCCGAACCCTAACAGACCTGAGAAGGGAGTGAGAAAGTAGAGATCCATGGACACCACGCCCAAAAGCAATATATGCAGACATAAAAACATGGACACACACAGACACAGAGAGGACAGACATTCATAGACACATAAAACACACAGACACGGCCACAGACACACACAGACGTTAGGCACTGTGCAGGAGCAGGCTATGAGGGCCCAGGTAGGGCTGCAGACTGTCACATTGCATCAGCACCCACTTGAGAAGCAAAGGAAGGAGGCTGGAGAGTCCCCGGGGAGCTCCAGTAGGTGCGCAGCAGCCATGTGGCAGGCTCTTGGGGTGGCTGGGCTTGCAGTGGGCATGAGGTGCCCAAGCCAGGTGGGCAGCAGTCATTAGGGGGTGTCAGGAGTTGAGGCCATAGCTGCAGATGGAGACGAGGGATGGCCTGGCTTTTCAGTCCCAGTAAGGACTTAGAACTTACTGTATTTTGCAATGAGAAGCCATAGAGGGCCTGTAAGTAGAGGTGGCATGATCTGAGTCCCATTTCGCAGGCCGCCTCTGTTTGCTGTGTGGATAATAGACTGTGGGTAGAAGTGTGTAGAAGCTGGGAAACCATGCCAATGTCCAGGTGGACTTGATGGCGATTCTGGCTAAGAAGGTCACTGCTGCAGTGGGGGAAGAAGCTGGGGTCTGGTATAGCTAGCAGGATTTGCCAAGGACCTGGAAACAGGATGGGAAGGAAAGCAGGCAATGGCTTGAGCTGCGCGCCTGGGGATGCTCCCTGAGATGCGGTGGACCAGGGAAGATGGGCTTGGCAGGAAACCCAAGAATTCCATGCAGCCTCTGTAGCATTGGGGATACCTCTCAGCCAAGGGGAGACCTTCACAGAGGAGATGCATAGCTGAGGTTCAAGTTCAGAGATGGGATTAGGGTCACACACACACACACACACACGCACACACACACAGAGTTTAGGGAAGGTGCCCAGTCTACGTGCTTGGATGAGATCACCCAAGAGAGAGCAGGGAGAGAAAAGGGATGCCCCAGGCCCAAGCCCCAGAAACCATCCCTCCTTGCTGGAGGGTCAGTTGCTTTCACTTGGGTTTCCTCTAGCTGGTTTAAAGGTGAGGATTAGTAGAGGGCTTGGCTAAAATGAGTGGCTTCAAGCAACAGGAATTTATTCTTTCATAGTTCTAGAGGCCACAAGGCCGAGATCAAGGAAGTCTGCAGGGCCACACTGTCCAGGAGCTCTAGGGGACTCTGCTTGCTTTGTTCTGGCTGTGGGGCTCCAGGATCCAAGGGGACCCCAAGAGGAAGAGAGCTGGGGGAGAAAGCCCTGCAGAAAGCATCACTGGTCCGGCTGGACTGGATGGGCCTGGGGGCCAGGGAAAGCCGGGCTTCCTCTTTCTGGATGAAATACACTGCCAAATCCTTTCCTGACACCTGAGAGAGCCACACACCTTCTTTAACCACGGTGCCAAATGCTAATCCTGGTCTGGGCCTGGATAAGCTGCTGTTTAAATAGTCAGAGATTAGTTTTCAAATTGACAAATAAAGCCCATCTGGAGTGCTTGGAGCTGTCCCCTCCAGGGCCTGGCTGAGCAAACGCAGTTTAATTAGCCCTGGTGCTCGGCCTGTGTGTGTGTGTGTGTGTGTGTGTGTGTGTGTGTTGGGGGGTGGGACTTGGGGCTGGGGCAGGGTGCTGATCTTCCTCCAGCTTGGCTGCTGGCCTCTCCAAGGCACTGGACTAGCCCCTGTTGTCTGTCTGCCCCAGTCAGCCCTTCTCCCTGAGGGTTAAAGGACAGAAGTGTGTGTGTGTGGGGGTCCTCACTCTGCCCCCCACCCCGAGAAGGACAGCCCTGAGTCCTGACCCCCTCTTTTCCCTCTCCCAGCTTTTCCCTCTCTCCAGGCTGCTGTTACTTCTTTGTGCTGCGCCGAGGTTCCTTCTCACCCCCCACTTCCACTCGTCACTTCTTCATTCATCATTCATCACTCGTTCATTCATCTGCCAAATAATTATTGAGCACGACTGTTAGTTGGGCACAGCTCCAAGCCAAAAGGCCCTGCCCTCCGGAGCTCGTTGATCTAGGAGTGGGGAACGGATATTGGCCAAATAACCATCCAAACAGATATTTAATTGTAGACTGCAGGGTTGGCTAGGAGAGAAATGCGCAGTGTTGGTTGGCGAGGGTGTGGGGTGGCTGATGTTGGTGGCAGAGGTGAGGGGCACAGTGGTCAGAGGGAGTCAGTCAGGTGAGGGGGAACGAGTGTGTTAGTGCTTGCTTGCACATGTGTGTGGGTGTACATGGTGTGGGTGTGACACTCCAAGCAGAGGGAACACTGTGTAGAGTGAGGGGCGGAGCACCTGTGTGCCCCGAGGGAGTGAGTTATCCGGGGACCCAGTGGGCTTCCTTGGCCTCCAGCCCTCCTCAGTCTTGAATCCCAAAGCAGGGGGAGCCCTTATAGGCTGCAGTCAGCTCTGGTCAGATCTACATTTTAGAGATCAGTGTGGTTACGGTGTGAAGATGAAACCCCTCTCTGCCGGGAGCTTGCTCCCCAGCCCCTCCTCCTCCAGTGCCTCCATATCCTTACCTTAGCTCCTGCCCTGTCCCCAAGCTGGGGCTCCCCTTGCACCTGGCCTGTCTTCTCAGTGTCCACTGTTGTACTAACTAAATGTGTGCAGGAAGAATGATTGAATGAGTGATTGAGTGAATGGCACCATGGCTCATGCCGTGTGTGTGTGCGTGTGTGTGTGCGCATCCACGATGGATAAAGCCAGTCCTGACCAAGCTCGGGGGCTCAGATTCACCCACCCCTTCCTCCCTATGTTCATGGATCCTGCAGACATCTGTCATCTCCTCAGCCCCTGGAGCCAGTGTTGTGCCTGCAAACATTTAACAACCAGCTCTCCAGAGGCGGAAAGCCTGATTCGTATGTTTGCTGACTCGGTAAACATGCCCATGTGGCTGATTAGAAGTTTTGTATTTGACATCACAGTGCAGTGTTGGGTGAGATGTGCACAGCCATCACGGGGGAGCCGTAGAAATCCAATCTAACCCACCACTCCCCAAGACAGTCCACTGTGACCAGAACTGGGGCCCACAGTCTGGTCAGGGCCATGTTTGGCCTCAGGGTAGTGGTGCTGGTTCAGAGAAGCAACCTGGTGTCATGGTTAGAACCAGGCTCTGGAGCCCGACTGCCTGGGCTTGCATCCTGGCTGAACCACTTACTAGCTGCATGTCTGTGGGCGGCTTATGTCACTTCCCTGTGCCTTAGTGTCCTGTCTGTGAGGCAGAGATGGAAATGGTAATAATAGTTCCTTCCTGGAAGAGTGGACCGATCAAGTCAGATCTTTGCAAAGCCCTTAGACAGGTGTCTGGCATCCTACAAGCATCTCATAAACCCTTCAACAACCTTGCCAGAGATTCAACATTGAGACATCCTCTCTATCCATCCTTCGTGCCCAGCGCAGTCCCTACTAGCCTCTGGGTACCTGTTCCCAGTCCCCTGTTGTCCCTTGAGATCAAGCAGCACTCCCAGGCCCCTCATTTAGTCTCTACAAGGGACCCTCTTAAACTCTCGGGGACCCGCTCGCCTGTCATTCATACATACCACAATCCCAACCCCTCAGCAAACACCTGGGATCCCAGACCTGGTTTTTGTGACGAGGGTCTTGAGAATTCAGAAACTGCTAGCATTCCAGTAACTCAGCTTCTGCTGGTGGAAAAAAGGGTTTTGCACCAAGTTAAAATTCAGAAATTCTTAGTTTGGAGCATCTTAAGGCTGTTCAATTTAGCGAGGTAGATGATGCTCTGTAAAATCCTGAAGAATCCCAGCGATGCTCAAGGAGACAAACGGGAAATGAAGTGGGGAAAACGCAGGAGGAACTGGGCAAGAAGGGCGATTTCAGAGTCTCAGTTGATCTTTGCTCCTCATCCATTGGTTTATTCTCTTCAAGTAATCATAGGGAGAGGGGACTTGGGTATTTTAAAAAGAATGAAATGGGAGAAAACCATAAAATGGGTGAAATTATATCCATTCATTTCATTTGTTTCCTCTACAGATTTGGGAAAGACAGACTCCACTGGGGAGTCCTGGTGAGCGACAGATGGCATAATCATGTCCCTGGAGATGTGGAGGAGAACGTAGGGGAGCCATGGAGGTGGTGGCAGGCGATCACTGCCACTCCCGAGCTCCAAAGAGCAGTTTCTGGGGTGCAGAGGGGTGGGTTAACTCACCCAGAGGCACGCAGGCTGTGGCAGTGTCCTTTAATGCCCCGAACGGGGACATAGTGTTGGCGTGATGGGGGATGCAGGGTCGGTCACCTAGGCTGCCTCATCCTGAAAACTCCACCTATTCTTCTCCCAGTGCAACTGCAGCTCCTGGGAAGGTGGCTGGGTCTCGCCAGGAGGATGTTGCACATGTGGATCTCTGCAAAAGGTGCCTGAGGACCCCACCGGGCTTGCCCCGGATGTGCGCCCGCTCACAGCCCAGCCATTCTGCCATCCGTCAGGTCACAGACAGGAGTTGGCCCATGAGCTGGGAAGGTGACAGCTGGCACAACAGAGTCACGGCCAGGCTGGGCGGGGGCCAAGGTTCCCTGACGGGTTTGCTTTCTGCCTGGTGATTACCCATTACCTCCCGTCAGTGCCTGATAAACCGTTATCATGGAATTATCCGCCGCAGGCTCCAGCATCAGTATGAAATCCATTACTGTCCGTCAAGCCCTGTGGCTAATGGGAAAAACCCGGCAGCTGCCCGGTGCACCAGGCGGGGCTCGGACTGATCCGTTATCTGTCTATTACTTCAGCAATCACACCTCGTAATGGAATCTGGGATGGGAAATGACAAGCGGTCCTAGGATGTGTCATTCTGATGGGCAGCTGGTAGGTGGGGCTTCCTGGCTGGCTCTGGAGTGTCAAATGTGGCAGGGAAGTGACCCAAAGGTCAGTGCCAGTGCCAGCCCCATCAGCTGCCGGAAGCCCTTTGCTTGTGGCCCGTGGGCGGATTCTCAATACCGACCCACAAACTCTTAGTGGTCAGAAGGATAAAGGGATGGATAGATAGATGGATAGGTGGACAGATAGGTAGATGCATGGACAGATGTGTAGATGAATGAATGGATAAGTGGATGGATGGTTGGATGGATGGATGGATGGATGGTTGGAACCTTAACCTATATCCCAACACTCAGGGTCTGTGCCTCACTGTATTCCTACAAGTCTCCTCTCCCTGGGCTGAGGGTCTCCCCTGTCCAGACACAAGAATCAGCTGCTGCCTCAGCTTGAGTTAAGTGTAAGCGCTGGGGTCAGGCAGAGTTGTGCCTGATCTATAGCATCCCAGAGCCGGGCAACTGTCCTAAGCTCTCTGCCTCTATAAAATGGCCAATAGTGCTAACACTTGGCTGATCCTCTGCTGTACCGTGTAGCCAGGGAGGCTCCCTTGTCTGTCCTCTCTGTTCGTGACACAGTGGTGGCAGTAGCATACACTTACTGAGTGCACTGGTTTGGGATCCGGCCTGGATGTGGGTCTGCCTCAGGCATACTGTAACTTGACCATGGGCCAAGTGCTTCTTTCCTCTGTGCCTCTCATACTTCATCTGTGGAACGGGCCAGTGGCAAGTACCTTGTCGTATAGCAGGCGGACTCGATGGGCACTGTTGCTTTTCTGACTTCATTTCCTCCAACCCTCTCCATTCACTCACTTTACTCCAGCCACACTGGGCTCCTAGCTGTTCCCTAAACTCGCCCGGCTCATTCCCGCCTCAGGATCTTGGCATTTTCTGTTCCTTCTACTTGGAACACCCCTCCCCATACATCTCCGTTTGGCTCCTTTAGCCACACAGATCTTTGACACAGGTCACCTTCTCTGCAAGACCCTTCCCAGCCATGCTCTAAGGTGACAACCTTTCCCACTACCCATCCTGCCTCCCTGTTTGCTTCCCCTAGCACCACCATGTACATTTTTAATGCTCCTTGTTTTCTTCCCTTCCTATAGAACGGAAGCTCCCCGAGGGCAGAAGTTTTGTCTCTTTGGTTTGCTGCCAAGTCCCCAGCAGTCCCTGGTTAATAGTAGGTGCTCACTAAATATAAATATAAATATAAATATAAATATAAATACGAATGAACAAATGAATGAAGGAATGATGGATATAAACATGGAGCACACGGGTTGGTATTAGAAGAGCCAGTTTCTTGATGACACTTCTTTGATCACGTATCTTCCAAACTTGACACCGCATTCTTCTGCTTCCCTATCCCTCGCCCAGACCATTGCCTCTCTCTCCCCTGGGGCTGCCCAGAGCTTCCCCACTGCCACCTCTGCTTCCTCTTCTTGCTGCCTGGGGTCTATCTGACACACAGCAGAGAGGGTTTTAAAAAATTAGAACCAAGGCCTATTTTCCTCCTTTGCATGGCAGACTGGTGGATTCACATCGTGTCTGCAGAAGATTCCAGCCCTGCACGGGGTGTGGCCAAGCGGGAAGGCCCAGGCCCAGAAGCATGGGCACAACAGTGCATGCGGGCTAGGAAACTGAGGCCCAGGATCGAGCGTGGAGAAGGACAGAGTAGATGCTTGCAGCCACTGAGCGCCTCACATGGATGGCCTTGGTGGAACCTCACAATAGTGGTTGGAGACTTGGCCATTATTATCATCTCTATTTCACAGAGGAGGAAACCGAGATTTAAGAGGACAAGGGGTGTGAGGCTGTAGAGGAGCCTAGATGGGGGCCCAGGTGGCTGGCTTCAGAGCCTGAGTTCTTGTCCATCCCTCTCTGGCACCCAGGGCTCTCACACGCACCCCTAAACCCTAAAGCCACACAGGCACCCACCTGCCCTTGTCATAAGGATTCTTTGGCTCCAACTCATCACTGCCTCTGCATCCCCTGGAATGTCAAGATGGATTGATTCATGGAAGCAGAGGAGGCACTAGGGGTGGGGAAAGAATGGGGAGCAGCTAAGCAGCCTGCTACCTCAGCCAGGCCCTGCAGAGACTCCAAACCCAATTAGCAGTTTTATTGGAGACAATTGGATTAGAGGCAGCTGCTGCAAACGCTGAGTGGCTTGGGCTGGGGAGCTGGTTCCTGGTTCCCAGCGCCCTTCTTGAGCACTGGGTGTGCTGGACAAGATCCTTGCTGGCCCTCTCCTCTTCTCTCACCGTGCCCACCCTCTCCCACTGCCCACCAAGCTTCTCTCCCACTGGCCACCAAGACCTACGGGGAGCAGGTCTGCTGAGCTAAGAAGGGGGGAGCTGGAGGAAAGTGACTGGGCCCTCCCTCTTTCCACTCTTCCCCAGCCACTGCACGAACAAGGTCCCTTCCCTCGAAGCAAAAGAGTAGATTCATTTGCCTGGACTTCACCTCTTCCTGCTTCCTGCAGGGAAAGGTGCTGGGCATCCACCTTTCATTAGTTCCCTCCTCTGGGTTTTGGCACCTGTTGTCCCCTCTGCCTGGCATACTCTTCCTCAGCTCTTGGCCTGCCCGGCACCTTCTCACCCTCCAGTTCTATGCTCAGATACCACCTCTCTGCCTTTCTAGAGTGCCTTCTTCAAGGGCCCTTCCCAAGTTATGCTTTAGGTTATCACCTTGCTCATTTCCCTTGGAGCTTGTACGAAGGTAGAAGTGATATCATTTTGCATTTGTTAGATAGGTCAATGAGCCCCCAACAACCCTTTAACGTTAATATTATATTATCCCCACTTTATTGAGTGGGAAACTGAAGAACAGAGAGATTAAACAACTTTGGTATAGTCGGAAGCGGACTGATGTACAGTGAATGCAAAGCCAAGCTCTTTCCTTGCCAGGCTGGAGTCTCTTGTTAATGTATATAGGGGCTTGGATAACCTCTTTCACATCCCCTGCATGCACGGCCTTATTCACACACAGAGCACTGAGAGTCCTTCTCTGGCCCATCAGTGGCTCAGCTCTCAGAGACTACAGAGCAGAAGTCAGCCTGTGGATCCGGGCACAGGAGGGGAAGCTACGGGCTGCGTGTCCATCAGTTCCCAGCTTGGGGAGTGGGGAGGGGACAGGAGACTTCTCCATATCCAGCAGCAGTATATTCCCACCTGCTGCAGATATTAATTTGGGGGTTATAGAAAAATCCATATGGTGTGAGTTATCCAGGGCGGCGGCCACAGGGAGCGGCACAAAATCAATAGTGAGAGATGGTCCTATTTCACGGCTTCTGTAAATGGGGCTGCTGGGCCATGCGGGGTAGGTACATACGGGCCAAGGTCAGTAAACTGCCCTGCCCTGCCCTGTGCACTGAGTCCCTGCCGCCAGCCCCAGGGAGGCCTTTCAGCGCCTGCCGGGGCTGATTTGTATTCTCCCTTGGCACTGTCAAAGGGCTCGGTAAATATTTATTAACACTTCTCGGCAGCGAGAGCGCCTTCTTGGCTGCGGCTCCTCGGGCATCAGACTGTGGCAGAGCTGTTCCTTGCCATGGCCGAGGCTGCCTGTGCTAGACAGCAAGGGCCTTGGTGTCCAAGGAAACAACAGGGCCCTGGCCTGGCCCCTGGCAGCAGTTCATCATCAGGTGGGCAGTGAGGTTTTGTAAAAGACTGAAGGTTATCACCCGGCAGATGCCTATCTGGCCACCCTGCTTGCTTGGTCCCCCTCACAGCTTGGTCACCTGACTTCATCTGCAAGCTCATTGTCACATCTTGGTTGGGATCAGAAGTGCTGGAGCTGTTCTGTCCCAACAGAAATACGATGTGAGCCACGAAAACAAGCTGTATAGGCAATTTTCAAATTTTTTACTAGCCACATTGGAAAAGATCAAAAGTAAAGGGTGAAATTAAATTTAAGAACATCTTTTCCCTAACCCAGTAGATCTCAAATTATTTGTTTCAATATTTATCTAGCTTTCCATCACTGCAATGAATACCCAAGATGATCAAACTATAAAGGGAAAAGTTTTAGCTCTTAGCTTTGGAGGTTTCCAGCTCGTCACCTGCTGGCCTTCTTGTGTTTAGACCGCAGTGAGGCGGCCCATCATGGTGAGGCGAGTGACGGTTGGAAAATGAAAGAAGGCAAGAGGAAGAGCCTGGGGTCCTGCAAGCTGCTTCAAAACCACACTCCGACCTGCAGGTCTCCCACTAGGCCTCAGCTCATGAAGTGTTCACTAGCACCCAACAGCATCGTGCTGGGGGCTGACTCTACCATGTGGATGTTTGGAGGAACACATGTAATCCAAACTATCACCATGAAAAGTGATCAAAACATTTTTGTTATGCCGAGTATTTGAAAATGGATATGTGTTTCGACACTGGGAGCACATCTAAACTCGGACTGGCTGTTTTTCAAGTGTTCTGCAGACACGGGTGGCTCACGTGCTGGATAGCAGGGTTCCCAGCAGCACTTCCTGGAACTTAGATCTGTGCCCAGGACCAGGACTGAGCCATGTTCAGTCTGGGCAGAGGACTGATGCTGCCCACCAGAGGTTTCTGGTTCTCCTGAGCACAAGGCAAGACTGTACTTGCCCAGCGATCACATGACTTGCTTGGATCAGTGATGTAGGAATGGATGGATCATGGATGGATCATGGATGGATCACAGGACTTGCTTGGATCAGTGACATAGGAATGGATGGATCATGGATGGATCACAGGACTTGCTTGGATCAGTGACGTAGGAATGGATGTGATGCATGACACTTTCAGGGCCAGTCTGCAATTCACTATGCTGCCATTTCCTCCGCCGTGGTGACCAGCAGCCTCCTGATGTGGCGGCTCTTTCAACTTGAGTCCTGGAGAGAGAGGCTGAGGACATACAATTAACCCACAGTGTGAGCGAGAAGCAGACCTTTGTTGTTCCAGGCCCCGGGGCTCCTGGGGTTGTTTGTCACTGCTGCATGCCTTGGCCTCTGCTTGCTGGTGTAGACGGGTGGCTGTATTGAGGACATCGCCTGCCTGTCACCTGGAAGTACTAAGTGGCTGCCTCCTAGTCAGGCCCTGGGGATCCCAGGGAGAAACAGCCCAACAAGGGCCCTGCCCACATGGCACTTCCATCATAAGGGGGACCAGACATGAAGCAGTGTCTTTCCCAGTCACGTGTCTAATTAGAATCGTGACAAATGATCTGAGAGAGCAGGTGAGGGCTGTGAGAGCACCTGGCAGGGAATCAGGGAAGCCCCATGGAGCTGGTGGTGCCTGAGCTGGGCGCAGGGGAGGGTGGGAAGGGAGGTGGAGGATCAGGGCGGAAGCACACTGGGGGCTGTGGGAACGGCATGTATGAGGCCCCCAAGGTGGGATGTATATCAGGGAGAACGCTGGCCTCCTGTTCCTAAGTATCTTGGAAGAAATATCCACTCCAGGGAGAGGTGCTTGTGCCATCTGTCTTCCTTCTCCTGCTCCTCCCTGACGAGTTAGGGGACACCCATGTGGTAGGTGGATTGGGAAAATGAGCCTGTTCAGTTTGGCCCCTTTCCTGCTCACAGACTCCCCAGTAGCCTGAGTCTGAAGATGGAAAAAAGACCCTCATGTACCCTTCCATCGTGCAGCAAGAAGGCCACGTAGCAGGTTCAGCATCAGGGCAGCTGGTGGAGATGAGGATGGGGGCAGGACCCAGACCGTCCTGCTCCCTGTGACCACGGTGAGGGTTTTAAAACACGACACTTCTGTGTTTTTAAACGTCCTCTGGAAGGGGCATGGATTGCAGGACTTAAGAGTAGAACGAGGGACTTCGACTAGGAGTCTGGTCAGCAGGGCCCTGTGGGGGATGGTTTCGACAGTTAGGGGTTGGGGTGGTATGTTTCGGGAAGAGGGAGATGAAAGAGAATCTGAGACCGAAGTTAGGAGATCCTGGCGGAGACAGGGTGTGCGGCCAAGGGCCAGAGAGGAATCTAGACCACTTAGGATCTTTTCAGGCTTCTTGCCTTGCTCTGAACCTGGGCCTGGCCTTGTTCTCTGGGAAGTCTCGGTATCCTCCTAACACAGCTGTCAGGTATCCACAGCTAACCGAGTGGAGCTGGCACAAGAGCCAAGCTCTATTTGTCACTCCAGAGCTTGGTCAAGCTGCTTCTGAGCCTAGTGTGAGGGGTGGAGGTCAGGACAGCCTGGGCGTCTGTCTTCCACACACAGCTGGGGTCTAAGTCTGTGTTTCTGAAACAAAATGCCAGAGACGGGGTAATTTACAAACAATGGACATCGACTCCTTACAAGTCCAAGATCAACGCACTGGCGCTCTTGTCTGGTGTGAGCTGTTCTCTGCTCCCGAGATGGCACCTTGTCACTGTGTGCTCATAGTGCAGAAGGCACAGGGCAAGGAAGGCCGGATGCTGAGGGAAGCTCTGTATAGTAAAGAGCGAATCCCTTGAACAAGGCCTCCACCTGCACGGTCACCTGCCAAGCGGCCCACCTCTTCATATGGTCACTTTGGTGGTTAAGTTTCAACACATTAATTTGTGGGGGAGAGAGGAGCTCCATCGTTCAAACCTTAGCACCCAGTGTCACTTTCTCTGCCCACAATGGGGTTCTGGAGCCCAGCGCAGCAGTCCCAGGTCCTCACATCAGACCGCAGGTGTGTGGAATGATGCCTAACACATGAGTGGCCCTTGAACTGCAGCAGGGAAGGAAAAAGCTGCTTGAAGGTCTGACCGTTTTATGAAGCCTTAAGCCCCTCTCACTAATGACAATGATTAGCTGAAGCTCGAGATGAGTGCTGAAAAAGCCACCTCTGTCCCCAAGCTTTAAGGAGATGGGATTTGCTTGGATCTTTCGGTTATTTCCCAGCTGACATCATTCTGGGACTGGCCGGAAGACTGGGAGGACAGCACACTTCGGGACATGGCCAGGGCCAGGCTGCAGAGTTCTGTGAGCTCCCTTCCGGAAGAGCCTGGCCACCACCAGGGACTGGAGGCCATTGGAGACGGGATCCTCCTCTCTGAAAACTCTGCCAGCCGATGATGTGGCCATGCGATTTGCTGAGCCACCCTGGGAAGGACCTAAGATGGTCAGCAGTGGGTGGCGTGTGCCCCATGACTGCAGCCACCAAAAATGTGTAGAGCAGCCAAGAGGGCTCTCAAAGGGGACGATGTCAGAGCAGGGGATTTGAAATAGTTTCCGTTCTCTACATTTGAGCCACTTTTATTTGTGTGGTGGGAGGAGTGATCAGGTACCACCACCACTCTGGTTTTGAGGGCAAAGCATCCCTGAGGACTTGGCTCCAGTTACGTCATTCTCTCATCTGCTTGGTGAGAGGGAGCACTCCTTGCATTGATGATTTGCCTGAAGGCCCCCAGCTCAGGCCCCACCTCTGTGGGTTCTGCCAGCCTGCAGAGAGGTTCCTCCATCCTCTCTCTTTCCTTTGGGGGTGCAGGCTCTGCCCAGGTGTGACAGGTCTGCAGTTTGGGGGTGGGGAGTTTCAATTCAAGCAGCTCATTTTACCCAGGCTACATAGCTCCCACATTTAAGTTGCATTCTATGCATTGAACCCGGGATTTTGATCTCCAGTGTCTGATTCTACTGGGAAGAGAGAGATTGTCCTTTTTTGGGCTTTCTTAGGCTTCATCTTATTAAAAAGTAAAAAGAAGATGTAGATCATTTGTTTTTGAAGAAAATTTTGCAAAATCCTTGACTTCAGAGTTTTGGGCATTGCTCTTCTTGTTTCATATGGACACCTCACTGAACGCTGACAGTGACTGGACCATATTATAGTGACTGGACTGGGTGCAGAAAAGAGTCCTTGAATCTGGAAGTGGCCAGGTGGCAAGGCCAGACACAGCCCCCCACCAGCAGGCGCCAGTCTGCTACTTACTACCATGGGACCTTGGGCCAGGTGCCTCTACGCCAGAAGTGTAGGGTGAGGGCTTGGGAGTCATATAGACTTAGGGTTGGAGTTTGACTTCCCCGCCTTGTGCATGATCTTAGGAAAAATATTTAACCTCTCCTAGCCTCAATTTTCCCAAAAAAGAGTAACAAGAGTTCTTCTTGCAAGAACCTCATCGTGCGTCTCATGGTGCTGGACATGCCAACACTGTGGGTGGTGACCTTTCTCCACTGGTGTCACAGGGGTTCAATGGACGGAGGTTACCGGGAAGTACAGGCTGAGAATGACTCCAGAAACTCTGGAAAGAGGATGTCTTCCCTTCCCCCATCCTTCTCTTTCTCATCTATCTCCTGCCCTTTCACAAGTCCTTCCCACCGCCTACTACAAAGGCATAGAACATGTTCCATGGGCACCATGCAACTCCCAACCCAGTGTTTTGGGCTGATTTCACGCCAACACAACTTAGCATTTTGACATCACCAGATCGAGCCTCTTTATTTCATTGCAGAATTGTGGGTTTTTCTCATAAAGTGTTTACTGGGTATGTAAAATATAATCACAGCTTTATGAATATGAACTAGATTATTTTAATGATTGCAGGTAATTTAAAACTTAAGGGCAATCACACTTTCCAGCCATCTTGTGGTGCTTTAAAAACACGAGTGAGCGGTTCTGAACAGCCCTGGTCTCGCACGCCTGCCCCTCAGCACCATCCCTGCTCCAGCCCCCTGTTACAGCGATCTGATTATTATAATTGATGACATTAGGAATAAGAGATCCGCGCAGAATAATACAGGCGCCTGTCATGCCACGGTGGTTTTATTCATTGTCAGAGAAGTTCATAAAGTTGAAAGGAGGCATGTATGTGGGCTGGAACAGCACAAAGCAGATTTCAGTCCTTTTGTAATTCGTAAATAAAATGATTAATTCCTGCAGCCCACTGTAGCTGACAATTGGAATCAGCCCCGAGCACCCCTCCCTCCTACTCTAACCCCTGGGAGTTACGCTCTGCCATCCATTCTCTGCAGGAAAGTCTGCCTTGCTCACCTACAGCATCTGCAGGCTGCAGGACCCCTGCGTTTCTTTTGTCCCAGGCCTTCAGGGTTCTGCTTTACTCTTCTTCCCCACTGCTGTCACCCTACCCTCCCTCGGGGGACCCTCTCCGAAGTCTGGCTGCAGCTCTGAAGCATGAACGTGTGACTGCTGATAACAGGTCTAGGAGTCTGGGGCTCTCATTCTTCTTTTTTGAACCCCAGGTCCTCTTTTTAGGGGGCAACAGTAATCTCTGTGGATTTCTATTTTGTACTTTATAACTGAACGTAATAACTATCATTTTGTGAACATTGCAGTATGCGGGCATGGCATTTACCTGAACATGGATTACCTAATGGAGCGCCTCCCAGCCACCTCCTACTATTGATTTTATTATTCCCATTAATGGACAAGGAGACTGAGGTTCAGAGAGACTAACTACTTGCCTAAGAAAGGACATTTTAGTAGTGGTAGTGACAAGTTTCAAACTCGTGCTCATCTGGCTTAAATGATCTCTTCTCCGCCACAAGGTTTGAGGGAAGAAAATCGGGAAGTCCTTTTGAGAACACATGGGTGTTGGGGTACAGAATGGGAAGTCGGAGACATTTCTGATTAATAACTGCTGTTGTTTCTGGGAAGGGGGAGGCAGTTTCTTGAGTGAACAAAAGAAGATTTAGATGGTGGATTGGAGATTTGTGCAGAGGAGGGGAGTTTTGAAATACGAAGGGGGATTTCACTCATGAGAAGCATTAGAAGACGCCAAGAATCCAGGTGAGGAGGTACCTAGGAATCAGGAGAGCTTCCAGGCTGCAAGGAGAGTGATATCCTTTGGCTGTACCCAGTGGCCACAGAGAGGGAGAAGAGGGCAGGGAAACATGTCAGGTTGCCTTATAATCCTCCTCATGATGGGGTCAGAATGAGTCACTCATCACCAAGCCACCGACCATAGGGGGACCGCACCCAGGCTGTCCCGGTCCCACCTCCGCTTCTGCACCAGAGCCTCACTCTGCAGGGTGACTGCAGATTCCTAGCCCAGGGACACTACTAGGGCAGGACGATTTTCCTTTCATTCCTGCTAATTTGCTGCTTCTGTTTAAGCTCGTAAAAAGTTTCCGAGCAAAACCATTCCGGCCTGAGTTCCTGCTGAAGCCTGCTGAGCTGCTGTAATTAAGCTTTGATTAGCCGACTATAAATTCCCTTTTGGAAGCCAGCTCTGCCCTTGGAGGGCCTCGGTGCTGCGCTTGGTGAACGCGTGCCCCAGAACGTGGGCTGAAGTTCCGAGCGATGGTGGCTCATGAGTGTCATCAGTGATGAGGCCAGGATGGTTCTGCTCAGTCCTACTGAAATGGGGACGGGATCAGGCAGGAGTGAGACCCAGGTCACCCCCCACCCCGCCTCCCAGAAGTGGGCTGATGATGGGCTGGGGTCCAGGATGCCCAAGAAGCCCCTCCAGAGAGCCCTTCCTGCCCTCTGTTTTATGATTCCAAACAATAGGCCTTGGCCAAATATATTTTTCTACCATCACAAGCTTGTTGCAAAGTCGGTTTTATGGATGCACTAAACCTGCCTTTTAAATTATCGTCAAGTGTAATAAAACGGCAGAAAATCGTCAATTTTCCTGAGAATGTGAGTAAAGTGAAAGTTAGTTACATGTCGGTGTGGGAGCTGTGGTCCAGCTGTGTCTATAATCGGAATTAAGCCCTGCAAGCTTTGGGGGAACAGCTGTTTTCCGAAGGAGCTGCAGTGCTCCGGTTTTATTCGAAGGAGGTGTGGCCTGGGAGATGGAGAACCGAGGTCCCAGGTGCCGGAGGAGCCAAGGAGCCACCCAGCGGCCAAGGGGGAGGGCTGAGGGCTGAGTGTGCCTCTGGCCAAGGTCCCCCCATCTCCCACCTCCACCCTCCGCCCTACAGCTTCCTGCTAAGAGCTGAGAGGGTCTGAGGTGGTTTGGCTTCCGTGGTGGGGACAGGTGGTAGTGTGCTATAAATGTTTAGTGACTGGCTCTCAAGAAAAAATAAAATAAAAAACCTGCTGTGTAATGTTTGCCAGGTTCAATGGTGTAAATACTGCCCCTTTCAGAGTACCAATGTTGACGACATCACGGAGTCCGGAGCCCGGAAGCGGTTACTGTCACTCACGTTGTGCGATATTGCCACCTTCTAGATTCCGTAGATGTATGTGATTTCTGGGGCATCGATAACAGTCAAATGTTGCAAAATAAGGAAGGCACAGTGAGTTTTGAGCTTTAATACCTTTGTTTCTAGTACAATTTTAAAACTGTAAGCTAATACAATTTTTAATAATGGCTATATTCAGCAGCCGGGTTGAATTCTTGAGAAATGAGTGATGAACTTGGATGGGCTGGTGTGAACCAGCTCCTATGACTCCGAGGACAGGGCTGGAGCAGCCTGCTGGGCGGCAGAGGCAGGACCACCTCTGTCTGGCTCGCTGTCACGGCCTTTCTGCTGAGCTCAGTATTCAGCACTCGATAAATTTGTCTAGAATTTATGAATAACAGGTGGCAGGAAATGTCCCTTGCAATGCGTTTTCCTGTGGCGAAACTGAGTCAAGCCAAGAAGCTCTGCTCTCCTGATGCCAGGAGCTGCTGGGGACTCCACCAGCTTGTCCTGGAGAAGGGAAGGAGGAGAGGAGGGCAGAGTGGAAGCAGGGGAAGAGGCCAGGAGGGACAGAAAGGCAGAAATAGATACAGAATGCCTGACACCTTGACTTAAGCCCCAAGAAGCTGATTTTGGACTTCGGGATTCCATAACCGTAAGAATATAAATGTGTGTGTCAGTGTGCCTGTTCATGCATTTAGAGGAAGGAACACCTCTCAACTCATTAAAATTTGCGTTGTTTTAAAGTCACTAAATAAATTTGTGGTAATGTGTTAATAGCAGTAATAGGAAACTAAACCACCGCTCAAGACACACTCCCAACTCCTCTCTGCCCTCTCACCTGGGCTCTGGTCTGCTGCGGCTCACCTCCAGCCCTGACCTCTAGGGGTCCTGCTGAAGCTCTTCCTTCCTCCCTTCTAGTCCTGGCCTCTCAAGGTTCACCTCAGATCTATGACCCCTGAGTCTTGACTTGGTACCCCTGAGATTCACTTCCCACCTCTTACCTCTTGAGGTTCACTTCCAAACTCCAACCTGCCACCGCTCACCTCCAACCACTCACCCTTCATTGTTGGGACTTCTGGGGGTGAATTCCAGCCTCTGCCTCCTGGGCTCACCTGGGAACTCTCCACTTAGACCTCCTGCGGGCACCGTGTGATCTAACAGGGGCAGAGGCTCATGTGAGACAGGGTGGCAGACTCACGTCCCTTCTCCAAGGATGGAGCGAGGGGCAGGTGACTTTGGGGGAGCCCTGCCTTCCCAGGGTTTTATATGGTCCAGTACCTGCCTCTACATAACACCAGAGCAACTGGCTGAAGAGGGAACACTTGGCTTTATCATTGACTAGGAGAAAAGAATTGGCTTCTTTTGACTATATTCTTTAATGAATTCTACCAAGTGGTCAGTTAATATTGAGCTGAATTGACCTGAATGATCTACAAATAATAACCAAAGCTACTGCATAGGGAGGGTTTAGTGTGATTCTGACACTTCAGTTACATTTCTTCATCTAATTTCCATAGCTACCTCTGGGGGAAGTACTATTATTTCTCTCATATTACAGGAGAGAAAATGGAGGGTCAGAGAGGGTAAGGGACTTATTCAAGGACTCAAAGTGGCAGCCCCAATTTGAACTAAAGAGCACCCATGTTCTTGATCACATTCTCAACTATCTCTGAGGAAGATGATAGAGCAAGAAAAGTAAATGGCAGGAAGCCATGGGGCGTGAATTGAGAAACCTGACCAAATAAGGACAACTATGTCAGAACCTCAGGAAACAACAGATACAAGCCATCTTGTTCCTCAAAGACTCTCCAGCCACACACAAAACCCAAAGTACATGACCCTTGCCTGCCATCAACTTCATTTGCACTGCAGTTTTGATTCCCTTCTTTTGTGGGCTTTGGACGCCATGATACTTCCTCCAAAAACATTGTTTAGTCCCAAACTCCCCCTCCAAGGGGTGGGCTGAGCCAAGGCTCTGTTGGGCTGTGACTCCTATCAATCTCCAACTGGGGATCCATCATCCTAGGCCCTTAAGAGACCCTGTGCCTGTCCCTGTCATGGCCCTGAGCTCTTCTCTCTGGCCTGCTTCTACCCGGAGGAGTGTACCTTCAGTTCTTTCACTCGTAATAAATTTTGCCCTTGTTACTCCTTCTGAGTGTCCCGCTCAATTACTTTTTGGAATACCAAGAACCTGGATCAACTCCCCCAAGACTCTTCATCTGGTTACACTTCCAGCCTCAGTTTCCCCAGCCCCAGAAGGGGGATCATGACAATAGCAACCTCACAGATTGGTGCAGTTTTTCTGGGGCCCTGGAGATGCTGTTGGATCAGTGTGATGTTCTCCTGGCCTCTGCTGCCGGGCCCTAGCCTAGGCTGGGCGCCGGCTGCTTTGGGACCCCAGAGACTCTGCATCTTCTGCCTGGAACATGCTGCTGCCCCAGAGCAGACGCTCTTCTCCCACGGCCTCCTCGGGGGTGCCTTTCAAGGGTTGCTCTGCTTCTGGACAATGTTCCTCAGGAGAAGCCATTTGTTGGAGTGTGTGGAGCATTCCGGCCCGCTGACAGCGCTGCCGCACGCTCCTGCCACCTCTGCACTTCCAGAAATGCTTTTTAAGTGACAGATGCAGCTTATGTCTCCCCTGTGCCAACAAGGCATCGGAGCGCTTGCTGCCCACACTGATGGCCAAGCTGTGATCAGAGGCAGCAGTGTGGGTCCTGCGAGGTCTAAAGGCCAAGGGCAGAGCTCTTGAGATGGACAGGCGTTGGGTTGTAGAAGTGTGGGGGGTGTCTGACAACAGGTGCATTTGCAGATAGAGGAAGGCCCTGCTTTGCCCAAATAGTCCCCATCTGCGTGCTGATACACTGCTCATATTAGTGTCTTGAGGGAAAGGGCTTAACTCCAGAAGGCCCTTATTAGAATACAAACACAGGATCTAAGATTAGTGACATTAGCAAAGCTGATTCCTGAAGGAGGGACTCACAGAAGGTTCAGAGCACTGGCTTGGAGTGAGAGGTGACCCGGGGTGTCACCTGACTGTGTCTCCTGATGAGCTTGGGCCAGGGTCATCACACCTGCTCCACCTCTGAGATGGAGCTACTGATGGATGGACTCCGCCTCAGTGGGGATTAGGACGGTACATGGGAGGATGCTAGTGACATGCTTTTCAGTGTCTCCTGGTGGGGACACTGAAAATCCTCTGAAACCCTGAGACCCTCTGGGGATCTCTGCCCACGCTGGGCCAGGTCCCTGTGATCTCTCATACTTGCTGTCTGGCCCCCTCAGCTCAGGACAGGGCGATCTCTCTGTGTCTGCTCATTTCTTGTAGCCCTAACCCCAGTTTGGCCCAAATGTTTCCAGAGGACGTGGGCTTGTCTGTTGTTCCAGCCCTCTTCCGAGCTGGCAGTTTGCTACTCTGTCCTCTGGCCTGGATCATTCTTTCCTCTGGCTTCTTTGTCCCTGGTTCAGCTCAAGTCTGTTCCTAACTCACTTGCCTTGGCCCATCTGCGCCCATCTTGCTGCTGGGTCTCAGTATTACCTTTTGCCTGCACCTCCCAACCTGGGCCCAGGGATACAGAATTCACCATCCATCTGCCTGAGATCCTGGGCAGCTGCTGGCCCCTGATTTCTGAGATGAGGCTCTTGAGCATCGGAGTTAGCAAGAGCGCTAGGGGTCTTTTGGCTCATCTCTCTCATGGGCAGAGATGCTCTGAGGGCAAAGAGAAGGACTTCCAAGGCACTGCAAAGTGCCAGGGGCAGAGCTTGGATTCACTGGCTCCCGAGTCACAAGACCGGAGTTCAGGGTTCTGATGGTGAGCACATCAACAGGGGCTTGTAAGTCTGGGATGAATTCTCAGTGATTTAGGCTCTTTAGGGACCCTGTTTCCAACAACCCTCTTTCTTGGTGGCCTAAGTAAGAGGCTCCGCTTTCATTATCCTAGTCAGCCTCTGAGGAAATAAAATATTGCACATCTTTGACATGGTTCTTGTGCTATTTTGCTTTTACAATCATTCTCTTTTAAATGTGTTTAGTTTTAAGCTCCTCAAATCCTGTTTAAGTACATGGGGATAAGCCTTCCATGAATAAAGCAATAAATAGAGAAATAGGGAGAGTTGTGAGTTTCCTCCTCTTCCCCACTCTTCCCCTCTCCCTGAAGCTGGTACCAAATGCCTCTCCTGACCCCCAGCACCCCAGACCAGTCTCCTGGGCAGGAAGGGGACTAGAATTCACCCAGGACACATGGCTTAGGGTCTGGGTGGAGGCCTGTCTGGCTGCTCAGCCTGAGCTGGCCTGAGGTCATGGCCCAGCTGCAGGGCCACCCCTGGACCTGAGACCCCATTTCTTGGCGTCACATTTGGTGGCTGTTTTTGGATTCTCTAGAACCATGATGGACCTATGACACAAGTGCAGTAGCCAGCTGTTTTTTTTTTTTTTAATCTTTTTTTTATCATTGAAAGCTCTAAAAGGTTCGCCATCCCTGCTGTAAAAGCAGGACTTGAGGCGGGGGTTTGGGTGCCCGGCATGTGTGTAGGGAACACTCTTGAAAGAAGAGGAGTGGGGAATCAGGTCAGGCAGGGCAAGGCTGAGCAAGGATGAGTCTTGCCAGGAATCCAGCTTTGGGCCAACTTCAGAAGGCTCCGGAGCACAGATAGTTCAGAGCATCAGCCTGTCTTGGGAAGGGAGGCCTTTTGTGTGATCGCGTCACAGACTGGGCTGTTGCTGGTGGGGAGGGCAGGGATGGGAAGAATAATCTCAAGGGGGAGAAGGCTCCTGAGGAGGAGGCAGCTGGGAGCCATGAGCAGCACAGTCATCTGGGCGGAGAACCTCTGGAGCGGACCTCGGCCTCCTCCCTGCCAGGCATATCCACTGCGGCCCAAACCCAACGGGCTCCACATTTCATACCCACTCACTGCATTTTAACAACAAGCTCACAAGGCAGAGCTTCTGAGTACTTCTTTCCCGAGGTGGCAGACAGAGGTGGAGCAACCGGTCCAAGGTCACACAGCTCTTAGGTGTTCAGCATTCACATCCGATTTCCAAAGACCATACTGGCCCTCGTGTTCCAGATCCTGTGCTTCCTAGCCCTCCAGCTCCGCTTTCAGGAACTCTCACTGTCCAGGCTCAACTTCTCAGCTCAAACTTCTCTGGCTCTACGTTCCCCATCATCCTCACCCTCCTTTTCGGTTTCTGATTGCTTGCTTTTGACTCCATGCCACTTTACATATCTGCCGAGAGCTGGAAATATCTGACCCGCCTACAAGTTGCACCTTACCTGGGAGGGATCGGGGTTCTCCCACCACGGTTTTGGTGACTCTGCCATCAGTGTGGATCCTCTGGAGACCACAGACATTTATCCCTGACGCTCAGAAGCACAGCTGCAACCAGACACAAAAGGCCTGAATTCAGGATTTTCAGTAGACCGAGGTCAGCTCTTCAATCAGAAAAAAGAGGCTGGTGCGTATATGTGGGGTAGCTTCAGAAAAGGCCCATCTTCTGCAAGGAGCCACCACTCCTGGGCCAGCATGGGCTGTGGCCAAGGGCGCAGGTGGCTGGCATTTCCTTCACTGGGCTTTGAGAGACTGCATGATGGAAATAAAGGGGGAGATGTGGAACATTCACGTGGGAGGTGAGTGGGTTCTGAGTCTCAGAGAACAAAGCGGATATGGGTACTGAAAGGGACCAGTGCCAACAAGTGAGCAGGAAGTGTCTGCTGGTGCTCACCGACAGCCGGCTTTATCTTGCTGTAGTTGCACCTGCAGCTGCAATTCAGCTCTGGTCTCTGAGATGCGAGTGGAAGGATGGTGTCTCACCTGTAGACTGAGGCAGGAAGAAGCACTTATATGACTCTTCAGCCTGTTTATCTTTCAGCCCAGGTGACTATAGAGAGGGGCCCCGTTGAATCATGGGATCAATTCCACCATGAAATCAGCCTACATTGCTGGTTTTCACAATGGAGGACAATTGTCCTAGTGGGTCACCAGACCCCCAGAGGAATAAACGTGGATGAGAAATAAAGTCTGTTGCATGAAGTCACCAAGATGCTGGGATTGGATGTTGTCCCCATATAGCCTAACCTATCCTGACTGATCTTTCTAGGTCACCCACTATGCAACAGGTACGGTCAGCCTTCTGCGTCCATGGGTTCCACATCTCTGGATTTGGCCAACCACAGGCTGAAAATATTTAGAAAGGGGGACTGAGTGCTGATGAGGAGGGAGGAATGTGGGTACCAGGAAGAGGGAGAGGTGGAGGTGTTGGGTTTAGGGGGGCTGAGGGCCTGCCCTCGCTCATGCAAGTCTGTATGCTGCTCCCCTTTCCCAAGAAGATGCTGGCACTGGCCTTCTGTTCAGGAGGCGGACACCTCCTCCTGTTTCAGGGTTACAGATGGGGCTGTGTGAGCACATCGGGCAGCAGACTGATGAACTAGTTTGGGGACCATGGTCAGACTGTCTTCCCAGAAGGCAGTGAGTGGACAGCACTGTTTAGTTTTTGCAGAGCAAAAGGCTGAGTCCTGAGCTGGACAAAAGACAGCGTATACACCAGAACAAGGAGGACAGACGAGAGATCAAATCCAACATTTACCACTTTTCCAGCAGTGGCTCTGAATAAGTCTTGATTGTTGTATCTTCTTCTGATAAATAAAAACAATTGCATTTTCTTGAAGGAGGAACTAAGTGACACACAGCAAGTTCCTCTCCCACCCTTCCTACCCTTTTATGAATGTTCCCTCCTGTGGCCCCTGGGCAACAGAGGGTAGGCGACAGGTCCTCTGCACAGGAGAGCTCTTCTTGGATACTTCTCTGGGGGCAGGGAGGGAGGACTGCCAGAGAGGGATACTGAGGCTGGCTGTGGGTGGCCTGTGTTCATCCGGAAAAGAAAGATCCACTTGAACATAAAGCTCCTTCAACCTCTCCCAGCGTCACGTCCCTGGAGGGAGTTTGCAGGCCGAGTAATGTATGGCTCCATTTTTAGATGTTGCTGAATTCCATTTGCCGGAGATCTGTGTTTTATTGCCGTATCAGTGTTTCTAAATTGCACTATATTTTCTTAGCTTGATGGGAATTTACAGCACCCGGACTGGAGCAAAATTGGGCTCTCCCTGAGGCTCGGAAATCACTGGGGTCGATTGCTCTGGCTGCCGCCTCCCTCTCTGACTGTTTCTGCTAATTATTCACATTAAGAAGGAATCTGGGTCTGAGAAGGGAGGCAGGGAAGCACACTTGAGGAGCTATCCATCAAGGTGTGAGTCTGTGGGGAATTCCTGGGGGGCTCAGGGCCTGCCCAGGGGGATGTGGGAGGGCCAGGCATGGTGCTCAGGACATGAATTCTAGGCTGCAGAGATGGGGCAGACCCAGCCCGCAGCCAGCGTGCACTGCATGTCCCAGGGAATAGTAGCCAGTAGGTCGCCGATCTCAGTGACTGGGGCAGTAATGCTGCTTATTAGAACACCCCTTTAGGGCCTCCCAGCCTTCCCATGTCTTCTTGATTCTCCTGTGAGGAGAAGAGGCCAGGGAATAGCAACCCCATTTTACAGATGAGGAAATGGAAGTCCTCAGGGATTAAGTCACAGGATAGAGCAGAGATTATACCCAGGAGTGTGTGACAAGAAGCTGGAGCTCACTCTCCCTGATGCACTGTGTATGCTTCTCCCCTTGGTTTTCATGCTGGGGACTTGGAAGAGCTGCTGTCATTTAGAGAGCTATACACATCAGGCATACACTAAAACTCCCAGGGATCATTGCGTTTAACCCCCCTAGAGGTGGATGTTAGCCCATTTTATAGAATAGCCTCAGGATGTTAAGTCCTTTTTGCAAAGGTCACATGGTAACTCCTAAGTGGCAAAGCTGAGATTCAGCCCCAGGAATACCTGATTCCATAGCCTGCTCTTAGCCACTGTATGCTGCTGCTTCTAGTGACACCAGCTCATCCAAGTCCTGCTGATGTAGGAATGAGCCGCCCAGCGAGGGGTGGGAACCTCAGTGCATTGTGGGAGTCAGGTGGTGCTGCCACCCAACAGGCTACAGGTTTGCACACTGCGGGCTGGGTGCTTGGGCTGCACCTGCATTTGAAAGTCACTGCTTCTTCCGGCTCCAGACTCCCAGGGTGACACAGTACCTCCCAGGGCTTGGATAGAGAGAGGAGGGAGTTCCAAGGACCCAGCTGAGGACTGTAGGGAGTTCTGGCCCATCCCTCTGGCAGGTCCAAGCAGTTTATCTCACTTGGCAGTGATCCTCTATCTAAAAGCACGTCCGACGTTTTGTGCAATAAAGTTAATGGACTTCTCCATCTCAGAGCAGCTGAATTCTCTTGGAGCAGATGCTGAGGGTTATGGATGTTCTAATTAGGAAGCTGCCTTTGGCATTGAGGAAGGGAGGGGCGGCTTGCAATGCATTCTGCATGCCCCGCAAAGACCCCCTGCCAAACCGCTCTCCCCGAGCTTGCCAGGGCAGACACTGCGGCAGAGGAAGAAGGAGACATTTCCATCCTCTCCATCTTTCACTTGCTTTGCAGCACTGATGGTCTGCCTGGTTTAGCCAGGAGTGACCAAGAGCACCAGGCCAGAGGGCCACAACTTCCCAGGCTTAAGCAACCACCAACAGGGTTTAGTGTTGTGATCGAATAAAACTTACAACTAAGTTAATCTGACACATTTATTGATGTGCATAATTGTTATTGGACTGCACTGCAATTAGGCATAAATGGTAGGTCGTTCCTGTGAGTGACTGTAATTAGTAATTCTCGTTTTTGGGCCAATCAAGTTTGGATATTTTCCCCCCTCTAAGCCTAGAAGCTCCCCAGTGTCTGTAAACGGCATGGATGTTGACTGTTTTCTGATTCACTCCTTCATTTATTCATTCTCTCATCTGCCAAAGCTGTGAAACAGAAGTCTCAAACTGGAGGCCGCATTCTGCTGCTTCCTGGGTAATCGCATGAGTAATTCTTCGTCTCCCAGCCTCAGTTTCCACAACTGCAATATGGGAACGACATCCTCTAGATCACAGGGTTCTGATGAGAATCCTGGAAGATGAGCAGAGAGCCAGGTACACTGGCAGTTGTCACTCAACTGGCTGCCACCTGTTACGATTAACGACTATGCTGGAAAAGAAAGAGCTGAGCACTGGGAGCTCCAAAGCCTTCAGTCCTCAGACAGGAGGGTGATCTGGGGTGCTGTAGGGACACTTCCTTGGACCTTGTGGTGCTGGAGGTCAGGTCAAGTGAGGGCACAGAGCCAGTGGTATTTGAATGACCTCGTTCCTACCCACAGTAAGAGGGAAGAGTCCACTTTTCCACATCTTTAATCTCACCACTGCCCAAGCCTTGGGAAGTATGGAGCTAGGCCTGACCTCCTGGTAGAGGAAACCCATCCAGGGCATGATGCTTGAAAGGCTTTTGTGAAATGCTTGTCCCAGATGATGTGTTAGCAGAGTCTAGAAAATTCTTAGTAAACTGTGGCTGAGTTGGGGGAAGGAGGGTGCTAAGCATATCCCCAAATGTTCATGTGTTGGGGGATTGGTTCTCAGTGGTGAAACTGGGAGGTGGGTCCTAGAGGGTTAATTGGGAGCCTTTGGAAGGGGTGAAGGTAGTTCTTGTGAGAGGGTTGTAATAAAGACACGAGGCCAGCCTCTCCCGTTTCTCTCTGCTTCCCAATTTGAGAAGTGATCACTTGCCCCTAGAGCACTCTCCCCCATGCACCCTGCTGTGATACAACTGAGGGGCCCTGGTCAGAACTGAGCCAATGCAGGCACAGTGCCCTGACCCCAAACTTCTGTGGATTAATTAAACCTCTTTTCTTTATAAAGTTAGCCTGGCTCAGATATTTTGTTATGGTAAAGAAAAGCTAGCTAATACAGAAGGGAAGCAGGTCTTCATAACCATCTCAAAGTAAAGGCTTTGGGCCAGTAGTGCTGGACAGAAGCCACTTGCAGGAAAATCTCTCTGCATTTTAGAGCCACTGGGTTAACTGGGAGTGGGATGGGGTGTCTTTTGCCAACACACTTTACACTGGGAGAAAATGGCTTGGGAGACAGCCTGTCAGAGAGGCCAGAGCTGCAGAAAGGATCATAGGGCAGGGCTGGGCAGGGACCCTAGGAGCCTGAGCTGTGAGCAAGGTGCAGAGGACCAGGAGGTAGCAGGCCCTGCTGGCTTCTCGAACTGGGAGGCAGAGAGCCCTAGGTTGTTCTCTGCCCTGCACTTACTCACCAGACCTTGAGTAAGTTGTTTAGTTTTTCTAAGCCTCTGTTTCTTCATCTGTAATGGGGTCACAGCAGACACTATCAGTGTCTTGTACATATCTTCCACTCTCACTGTGTCTGTGCAAATCATCCTGCTTCCTGTGCACTGCCTGGTGCCCTGCTCAGCCTGAGGCTTTGTCCTGGGCTAGGGCCTACCTTGCCACTTGTGGCATGCCAGAAGTATTTCTGTTGACCACTGGGATCAGCTGTAAAGAGATTGCCAGGACTTAGTGTATACATATCTCAGTGCCCTACCGCTCTGGTGGGCACTCAGGTTGCACAATCTATGCTGGTTCCCAGAGTTCCCCATGGAATGAGGCTCAGTCATCCACACACAGCAGGTAGCTTGGTGCTGAGCCCTCACTGGTTGACTTCCCTTTGGCACCTCACATCCCCACTCTCCTACTTTCACCTTGTATTCAAGTCCATCAAGCAGGGGCCTGTTCTGGTGAGAGGAGTCCTAACCAAGAGGGTGACACTGGACTTTTCATCTAGCACTATGGGGCCCAGTGTGGATTATGTATCTAATACATTTCACTTCCCTTATATCCTGCTGGGTACTGTCGAGTCGGTCCCCAGGGAGTTCCTGGTACTGGGGAATTAGGGATAGAGGCCTGAGTCATGCTGTGCTGATACTCTGGGTGTTGGAGATAAAGGACAGGGCGCTCCTGGGGCTGAGGCAGGACCTTGGGGCTTGTGTGGAGGGAAGCCGATGGTGCTAGGGTGGGGCTGATGCTCTGGAAGCCATCTCCATGGGGCCGCCTCATCCTGGATCCTGTCTGGAGGCCGAGGCAGGCAATAAATCCCCTTGGTGGAGTTGGTCCCAGCATGGGCCACCCTGCAGAAAGGCTTCATCAGCGGCCTCATTTGCATAAGATAATGAAACTGCAGTAAAAATAGTAAAAGAAAAAATGGCCTGGTAACTTTGTTTCCATAATGACAGATGCTTCTTAAACAGCTAGCTTCTGTTTCTCAAAGAAGTGCCATCAAGGCCCCAGGGGAGGCAGGACCCTGGTCCAGACTGGTTCTCAGAATAGCAGCCTGCAGCCCGAGTACCCAACCCTGACTCTCTCCCTTCCTGGCTTGCTGCTGGGCAGACTGCAGGGGACAGAAAGAAGAGAGGGCGGGAAACCTGATTCAGGAGCAGAAAAGGGCCCTCATACCCGCCAGATGCCTCCCATTTAACAAATGCTTTCCCCGGAATCTTTGCTTTTGTTTTCATGAGAGTCTGTGCTCTAAGGCAGCTCATGCGAGCAGCTCCACTGCACAGGTGAATAAACTAAGGCTTGTGAATTGTCCAAGGTCACTTGCTTAAATCAAGGTGGTGGAGGAGCCTTGAAACGTGCTTCTGTCCTGGATGCCACCAGAAATCACTGTAGAGAGGGCAGCTCTTTGATCTAGAAGGTGGTGGGGACCTGTGTGGGTGCCACCTAACTCTGTGGGTCTTAGACCTTTGTGCTCTGAATGAGCAGAGACAACCAATGTCAAAGGAAGGAGACCCCTCTGGGGTGGGACTTCCAGGACCGATAGGCCACAAAAGACCCCAAACAGAATCTGCTTCAGACCTGTCTTGTGCCACCACCTCTAGGCCACCAGGGTTCTGCACTGACTGCCTTGGCTGCAGAAATAATAACAACAAAAATCATGATGAATAAAATACTGGACAAGGAAGCCGTTCTCCCATTTCAGACGGAAATCTCCAGGCTAGTTGTACCTCGCCAGCGTTCGGGGGTTCCTTGCCCTCTTCCCATCATCTTCCCTGGAAAGATTCTGGTCTGGATGAAGCCCCAACTTCTCGATTCATTGAAAGAGGACTTGGCAATGGCAGAGTCTTTGGCCAGACTGTTGTAGCAAATAACTCGGCTAAGGCTGTCAGTTTAGTGAGGAAACCTCCTCTCTCCCACATGAGACTTGGAAGCAGGGGTGACACAGAGGCCATTGCCCTGCTCCCTTTGGGGATGTTTCTGTCATAGGAACTCCTCCACACTCTGTCTCCACCTTCCTGGGTGGTGAGAAGCAGTTTTGACAAGGGTGGCGATGCTTCTTGATCCAGACTTCTGGAACCCTAGATTGCAAATCCAGGATGTGTCTTTCCTTCACAGCTCTCAGGCCAGGCTTAGTGGCCGGTCTTGCTGTGTCCTTCTTTGAACTGGTGCCATAAACCCCTGTATTCAATCTTCCCTGCTTAAAATACCCTACCCAAACTCTGATTGATATGTGTAGTTCGCATCCCACTCAGAGGTTTTTTTGTTTTCAGTTTAAAAAATCTCAGGCAAGATCTCTGATGGGCCTGGCTGGGCTGAAATGTCTGTGGGACTTCACCAAAGGGAGAGTTACTGATGAACAGGGCAGCTCCTGAGGGGGTTCGAGGATGGAGATGAGTTGAGCAGGGATGTGCCCAAGTGGGTAAGACAGAGGCCAGACAGTCTCAGGTACAGATACTACAGCTTCCGTATCTGAATTAGAATTCACTGAGTTCCCACTGGCTTGGCACCGGGGTCTCCTGCCCTGGACCCTGTCACCCCCCGGGGAACACAGCAAAAGCCGTTAGGTTCTAGGGAGAGATGAGAAATAGAAGGCACACTTCAAGGGGATCTTGTTTTCTAGAAACATTTCTTTATTTAAAATTTAAAACCATATTACTTCATACAGCAAACTGTGCACTTTGATATATCACAGTGTCTTAAAAAGGAAAATAATCAGATTTGTTTGGAAATTTATTTACATCAGCCTAGAATGATTGGCAAGTAACACAGTTACTGTGAAACCCAAATTGTTACAAAATGTTTACAAAAAACTATATTCATAGAAATTCTGCATGTCTACAAAGGGCATCCCCTGAATGGCCCAGAGACCAGTGTGTGGGAACCAAGTTGAATGGGAGTAGGGGGTGTCCAGGCACTCTGGTCTGGGTAGTGGGACAGGCCAGGGCTCTGGGAGGCCCATGGTGCTGTCTGGGGCTCAGCCCCAGGGCTGGGGAACTGAGGTCCCCATCATGGAGGCCCAGCCAGAAAGTCTGCCCAGGCAGAGGTGAGCTGGGGTTTCAGAACACAGTGGCATGAGGGCCCCTGGAACCTCTGGTCCCTGTGGAGCCAGGAAAGAACCCTACTTAGGGGCTGGATTCAGATGCGCTTAGCCAGGGCCCTAGAGACTGACTGCAGAAGTGCCCAGGGCTGAAGCAGAGAGCAGGCTATGGCCTGCATGGAAGCGAAGCCTGTTTCAGAATTTCCTTTCCCCTGCGTGCTCCAGAGATGCTCGGACCCATGAAGGGGTGAAAAGACTGGAATTGCAAGGAACGGACGGATCCACATGAGGCAGAGACAGAGGCATACGACCTGCTGGGGACTCTGTGCCAGCTGCCCTGCTGGGGAGATGTGAGGGGGAGAAGGGGAACCAGATGGCATCAGACTGTGCCTGGGCAGGAGCTGCCTTCTTGCCTCTCATCGCTCACTTCTCTGGTTCCTTGCTTGCTCCTGACAGCTGCTCCCAGGTCCAATGGAACCGGGGAGGGTGCCTGAGCTGGGGCAAACTCTTGGCTAGCCTTTTACTGAGTCTATGGCTGCTTCCTACTATTGGGGGGGCCTCAGGGTTTTGAGCTGTAACATTGAGACAAACTGGGGTACTTGGAGGCCCTCTGTCCTAGAAAGCAGGGGCAATGAGAAGACTGGTAACCAGGGCATCAGGATGCAGTATGGCATTCCAGCAATGTCTTTGGGTCTTTCTCTTCGAAAGCCATTTCTTCTGTGAGCTGTAGTCACCTTTGTGTGGGGTAACGATCTGAGGCCTCTGCCACCCAGAACACTCCTGTAGAGTGTTACAGGTAGACCCTGACACCTACCAGGTGACTCGAAGACAGGTATGAGAGTAGGCCTAGGGTATGGCCTCCTCTGCCCCAGCTCTTCTACTCCCTGTTAATTGCCCCAGAGCAAGAATGTGAGGGTGACATCGGGGCCAGCTACTAGCTTGACACTGCTTCTTAGACACGCCCAGGCATCCTGTCAGATGGACTCCTAGATGGGACAAGGTCCCATGGACACTTCCTGCCCCCACATCCTGTCCAGCCCTGCAGTATCATCTTCTTCTTCAGGGTCCGGAGTGCTGCTGGATGCAGGGCCTGCCCGGTCCCCAAGGGCTATACAACCTTTGTTCCAGACCTTGTCGCCATAGCTCCCATCTGTCACCTAGTCCCCGCCCACACTGGCTGGGTTCTGTACACTCTGTGTGCAGACGTGCAGGGAAGGGTTGTATACACATGGACTATGGGTCATATATACACTGTGCGTATATATATATATATATATACAGGATATATATATATATTTACATTCATATATATATTGTACAGAACATTAACTTTCTACCTAAAACAGTTTTGTGACTTCATGTACCACCTCAGCTCTGAAATTTTTAACTCCAGGGAAAATCCAGCACTGAAATGAGGGCTCGATTCAAATTGGTGCAGAGACAGAGGGCAGGGCCCTCCCACTGTGGTGAGCAGCTGAGCCCATTCCAGACATGTCCTCCTAACCTAGGACTTCCAGAGGTGTCTAATACAGAGACCATCCACGGGCAGGCCCATTTCTTCTATCTGTCCATGAGGCTGGGCTGGTCTCAGATGTTACAGCCACACAGCCGTCTGTGCATTCCACTAGGTACTTTCTTCCAGATGAGTATCCATTCTGGACCCTTCCAGATGCAGGCCACTGACTTTAGCCTGTTTTCGGATGCTCATGCACACAGCAGGGAATGGCTTGGGGAATGATCCCCTGCATGCTGAGTGCTGAGGCAGAGGCCTCATCCCCCCACCCTCACTACCCCTGGAAAGAAAGGCAGAGGGGGCTTCCGACAGTTCTTGGAGAATGTGGGCCTGGGTCTGACTTCTGCTTTCCCAGACTCTAGGGAGGAGGAGCGACGTCTAGCTTGTCCGGGCCTCTCCTCCACCCTAGGCTGGTGCGGGCAGGAATCAGCTGTGCTCTTCTGGCTGAGGCAGAATCTGGGCTGGCAAGAAGCAGCCCTCCCACCCCTCAGAGTTTCAGAGTCCAGCTCATCGGCCCAGGGAGGATTTTCCCTCTTGTGGAACACATGCAGACTGAGGCCACCTGGACACCGACGAGGCCTTTGGGCTTTTCTTATTTGTCCACATCAGGGAAGCCACCATCAGGTCAAGGGAGAGACAGAGATGGGCTCAACGTCCAGAAGTCTCAGGGCCTTGGTGAGGGGGGTGGGGAGGTTTCCTGTTCACTGGGGGAGGGACCAGTGGGGGAGGGAAGACTCTTCTGTTCAGGCTGTCCCGTGGGACCGCATCGGGACAGTCAGGCATATTTTGTCTGCTCCATTCAAGCCAGCTTTGTGCTTCCCATCTCTCCGTGGTGCCTCTGTGCATATGCATGCATCATACACGTGTTCATATACACGTGTGCCCCTGCCCCAGCTCGGTTGCACCCTACTGGCAGTAGGGCAGCCTCTATTTAATGACAAGTGACCTTCCTTTCCAGGAACACCTCCCTCCTGTCCTCTACGCTCCAATCTGGATTCACAGATGGGGTGTCGGCTTCAGCACCCAGGGAGAGTCACAGTTCAGAAGTAGGCAGGGTGGTCTCCACTGCACTCCACACACTGGGCTGGTCTCTAGGACACAGGACATCAGCCAGAGGTTGAGCATTAGCCACACCTCCAGAAGTAAGGCTCAAAGGGAACGGGAGATCAGGTAGTGCCCCATCCCACTTCTGTGCAGGAGTACAAAAACCATGCCAGTGCCTTGGGGGGCTCCCCCAATAGAACGGCACCTCTGCTCGTCCATCATTCTTCACTCCTTTGATGAAAATGTCTTCTGCCTCAGCGACTTCTTTTTCTTCCTCCCATCACAATCTACGTAAGTGCATAGCCTCAGAAGAACATGACACATTCATATAGCGTCATGCATAAAAGCACATGTGTGTGACATGAGTGTGGGTATGGGTGTGTGCTATGAAATTGTACTGGACAAAGTAAGACAGTGGTTAGTGACTGTGGTTGGTGAGAGCAGCTGTTAAAGACTTTCTTTAGAATTCTATTATCAGGAATGCTAAAAGAAAAAGGTTGCCCTTCATACAGGACATTCCGGCAGCTACAGCAAAGGAGT
Organism: Hystrix cristata; assembly: GCA_004026905.1. Taxonomy (NCBI): domain Eukaryota; kingdom Metazoa; phylum Chordata; class Mammalia; order Rodentia; family Hystricidae; genus Hystrix; species Hystrix cristata. The sequence goes on from PVJO010000858.1 coordinate 67,581, forward strand.
CAGCAGCCACGAGCCACAGAGGATGACGCCCCCAGCTAGTTCCCCGCGTGCATGCTTGTACAGCCTCCGCCAAGTGTGACACAAAACCCCTCCTATGACAGGAGTGCAGACAGACCCTGACGCCTGGACACTTTTTCCTGACTGATTGTCCGTCTTGCTCCTGCTGTGAGCTGGAACATATGTGTGTGTCGGAACACACATGAGCATGAGCATACTCACATGCACACTCGAACCTCCCGCCTACAGGGCTTCTGACATGCAACAGGCATTGTGTGTTCTTCCCTTGCTCTCTGTTGGACACATGAGCCCGCACACACTCACATGCAGACCCCTCGATGACATGGCTTCTCCTTTTACATGTATTTGGCTATGCTGCAAGGTTTTCCTGCCCTTGGTCCTCTGCCACTTAGTGCACAGGTACACACACACACACACACACACACACACACACACACACACTGTCACCAGAACCCCATTACGACATGGCTTCTCCTGTTTTTACAAAGATAGGGTTCTGTTGCTGGTCCAGATTTGTCTCCATCCCTAATTACTCACGTGTATACAGTCACACACACACACACACCAGGTCCCAAAGGATCCCCTATTATTGCATGCCCTGGCCAGATCTGTCCTTGACCCCCAGCCCCTGAAGCTCATACGTCAAACAAACATGTGCTCACGACCTCCCGGAAGCTCACGCCAGCATGGCTTTTCCTGTCATTCCATGGATTGGGGTCTGCTCTTTGTCTAGCCCTCTTCCCTTCCTCCAGGGTAGACAGCCAATCAGAGCTGCTGTCAGCTGGCGAAGTAGTGGGTTGGATCTTGCAGCTCACAGTTTGGAGGCCCCCATCAGTCAGTCTTCGACTTTTCCCCCATGCTGAGAAGACACTTGAGATGGAAATGCAGCTGTTCCTACCTAGCTGAGCTGGGCTCCTAGCAGCACCAGGAGCTCGGTGGGAGGGGTGGCTGGTGGCCCCTCCCTGTCCAGAGTTTCCAGCTCTCCTTCTCCTGCCCAGAGCCTGGTTTCCACCCTCAGCCATGAAGGCCTGTGGGCCCCATTATGCTCTCTGTAAGGACACTTTTTGCCTAACCCTTCATTTCTCATTCTTTTCTAAGAATCTCAAAGTCCCAGGTTCTAGAGCATTCCCAGAAAGCTGGAGCCCACAGGCATCTGGTCTAGGGCCTTGCCGGTACTCCACTGGCTGCTACTCCAAGGCTGCAACTGCTCCGGGTAAGAGACAATGGGTCGAGATGGCCCTTTGTCACCATATTGGGTCTTTGGTTAATTCTGCTCCGGGAAGCAGCGTCCCTCTTCCCCTGGGCCTCTGTAGCTATGATATCCCTCTACTGAAAATATTCCTTTTTCTGGGGCGCATCCTTAAAAGTTTGGCAGGTCCAGGAGGCCAGGAGTTCTTTGGATCTCCCTGGCTTTTCCCACCTACCCTAAAGAACATGTGGAGCAGGACACTGGCTCTTTCCAGGAAGATGACTTGATTTTCACCTCAATTGAGGCTCCTCTTCTCTTTCCAGGATGATGGAGGGAGGCCGAGTTCAACTGGCCAGGAATAGGAAGTTGTCAGAGAGTAGATGGCAGAGAGGCCAGGCTCCCAAATGCCGACAGGGCTAAGTAAACAGCTTGCTAAGCAGCAAGTGAGGCCCATTGACTCAAGGGCCTGTGGGATTTTCATGGAATCCACTGTTCCTCTGCTGGGCTTTAAACATCAGCTGAGTCACTGGGCACCCTTTGTGAGAGATTTAGGGATCCTCTCTCCTCTGGAGAGAAGCGGAGAATATTTGCTGTGAGCACTATGACATGTGTATTCCTGGAGACTTTCTCAATAAATGGGAACAATTAGGATGTTGTCCACAAGAATCCAAAATGGTGGCTTCTGTCTGTGCATTCTCTTCACCCTCATTCCCGAATTTCTCTTTTCCACCCTGCCTGCCATTTTGTCAAAGGGCTGCCATGGGTGAAGCCAAGTTCTGAAGAATGGGATTATGTAAAATCCCCGAAGGCCGGAGTCTCCCTTTTGCCCAGGCATATGGGATGGCCCTTCCTTGGCTCCCACTGGCTGCCGTGTTGTAACATCTGTAAGGCGCCAAGGTTTGTGTCTCTGGACTCATGGTCAAGTCCTAGGAGGCCTGGGCTCTTCAGATCTGAGCGCTGTCTTCCATGTTCTGCAGCCTGTGCTGGGCCATGGCAGAAAATCCCGACTGTGGAGGAAAGTACGGGGACTGGAATGGGTAAGTCTGGCCTGAGAGAGGCATGTGCTTCCTTTGGCCGTGGCTGTCTTGGCTGGCAGCTTTAGAAACCCACTGAAGAGACAGGAGGAGAGTGCAGCCCAAGCGGGGGCCTGAGAGCCTGCTGGTTTCCTGGTAGGGGAGGGCAGAGGGCTCCTGGCGCAGTGTGCAGGCGGCCGCTCTGGTCCCCAAGCCCGATGTGAGGACGGGGCTGTTCCTTCTAGTCTCCTTTGCTTCCCTCTGCCTCGCCCCAGGCCTGTGGTCCCATCCACCCTGTGCCTAGGGGAACACGGGGGCTAATGATGTGCTACAGGTCATGCTGTCCTTGCCTGGAAGCCGGCGATCATTGAATGTGTGCATGTTGATGACAGCGTCAGTCTTGACCATCACGGGAGGTTGTGGCTTGTGCTTGATCCGACGCTGGCAGGTGAGGGAGAAACGGATCTCGTCGGCCACGGTGCTGCAGAAGGAGCGCTGGGGAAAGAACCGGGGTGCGTGGGTGAAGCCTGGTTCTGCAGCTCTAGCCAACGCCTCCCCTTCCTCCCGGAGGCTGTGCTAAGGCTACCTCATTGTTCCCACACCTGTGCCCCACCAGCCCTCTGCCTCCTGCAAAACGATTAGTTTATACAGCAGCCTATGAAACCCCACATTCTTGTTTGGAGACCAAGGTGGGTGGAATGGGTATCCCCATTTCATAGATGAGCACACTGAGGCTCTGGTGGGCAGGCACATTAAAATCTGATTTTCTCCCTTAGACTCTAAGGGCAGGAACCAGCCAGTTTCACTTCAGGCCTAGACAAATTAGGCCTAGACAAATGTGGGGGACCCTTCTTCCTGCAGGGCTTCCGGTCAAAGGGAGGATCACTGCTCTCCCACTCAGCAAATTCCAGCATGTGTTTGCCACAGTGGACAGCTGGGAGACAGCTCCCTGCAGGGCTGCTGGGTGGCACTCTCCTCCTCCTAACTAGGTCCCTGTAGACAGCCAAAGAGGGACAGCAAAAGTGAGGTATTGCCACATGTATCTGATGGCCGTGGCTTCTAGGGGACCACCCACCAGTGGTTGTCTCGAGGCTTGTATGTAAGTGGTGGAGGTTCTGATGCCTCATCTTACCCAGCAAGGTCAGAGCATTAGCACCAGGACCAGCTGTGTACAGGTTGTGGGGTGCAGGGGAAGGGAGACCTGGCTTTGAATTCTGGTCTTGTCTCTTACCAGCTGTAACCTCTCCAGATCTCCCCTTCCTTACCAACTAACTGCAGAATGTCATCTCTCTTCGACCTGCCTTTGTCCATTCTGCAAGTACTTAATGAGACTCTACTATGTGACCAGCACTATTCTAGGTGTTAGGCACACAGCAGCAGAGAACACAGACAAAGTCTGCCTGGAGGCAGAAACATGCTTAGTGTATTGTGGCATAAAAGGGAGGCCAGTGTGTATAGCACAGGAAGGGCAGGGAGGATGGGAAGGAGGAGGTCTGAGGGACAGGCCAGGACTGGGTCCCATAAATTTTTTTTTGTTTTGTTTTGTTTTTTGGTGCTGGGGATCGAACTCGGGCCCTTGTGCTTGCAAGGCAAGCACTTTAACCACTGAGCTAAATCCCCAGCTAGTCCCGTAGATTTTTTTGATGAAATTTTGAGCTTAGTCCAATCTTAACAGGAATCCCAAAATAATTTGTTGGCTGTTATTTTTTGATGTATCATATTTTTTAACCATTCCATATCATTGCTACTTCATTATTTTTTCAGATTATAATTAATACTTCAACAAACATCTGTAACTAAAACTACACATACCCTTGATCATTTCCATTGGATGCATTTCTAAAAGAAACTGGTCAAAACGTACGGCCAGTTTCAAAGAGTGAACATCTCTTTGGGTGTAGTCCCAGCACTCAGGAGGCTGAGGCAAGAGGATTGCTGCGAGTTTAAGGCCAGCCTGGGCTATATAGTGAGTTCAAGGCCAGCCCGAACTACATAGCAAGGCTCTGTCTCAAAAAAACCCAAAATTAAAAAACAACTTAAAAAATAGAGTAAACATGCTATGGAGCTGCCCTACAGGCAGGTACCTGTTTAGACCTCAGCAGTTCGTTTCCCTCACACCTGTGCTAGCCTGAACACTTGGTATTACCTCTCCCTCCCACTCTGTTGACTTCGGCTTGCTGACCATCTAAGGCCCCATCTTCCTTTCTGATGGATGTGCCCCGGGCGACCTCCACCCTGACCTGGACCGAGATCCCCTTGAACTTCTCCAGCCCGGAGGCCTCAGCCCAGGTGTGTGTTTAAGTCACCCTGTAGCCTTCAGAAAACACCAGAGCTGGGCTCTGCTATGAGCCAATTAAAATGGAGTCTCTGGCAGCAAAGCCAGGGCATTAGCACTTTAAAACTCTCCCAGTGGTTCTAATTTGCTCTGGGGACCCAGAAGCACTGCCCAACCAGGCTTGAATTAATCAGACTCACAGAGCCCAGTCCACTGTCTGCACGCTTGGGCCAGCCCTTGTAACTCTTCCTTTTTAAACTTTTGGTTGTGGAAATTTCCAAGTATATGCAAAAGTAGAGAGAACAGTATAATGAACGCGTTGCCACCATCTCCCAGCTTCAACGATTACCCTGGAGGGTTATATGCAGCAAAGTGATATGCTTTGAATTAAGTTTTAAACAGGGCACAGGCTGCCGTGTGACCCGGAGACAGCAGCAGAAAAGCACAGAGGTGGGAAGGCACAGTCCAGGCCAGCAGTGACAGCGCCTCGTCCTGGGCTGCAGTAATAGCAATGGACACTGGGCTGGGTCGGGATGAGGCAGAGCTGGCAGGATGTCCTGGTGGACTGGACACAAGGAGGGCTGCCGTGAGGGTGGGTGAGAACATCACGTGCCCAGCACATAGCAGAGGAATCAGCACAAATCCTGAGCCGCACCCCCAGTACCCCGCAGGCCAGCGAGGGGCTCACCTGCTCTCGCTCTGCCGTTTTGCGGAGCTTGTACACAAACTCGCCCACGGCCACCAGCACAGACAGAACCAGCCCTGCGGCCAGGACGATGAAGATACCGCCGATCTTCTGGATGCCCAGTGCGCTGGCCTCCTTGTTTTCCTCCTCGGGACACCCACTGCCCCGCCACCACTTCTCCTTCATGATGTGCAGTTTGTCTTCCTCCTGCAGCTGCAGGATGGCGATGGTGATCTTGTCCCGGTATGGGGAGCCTGGAGAGGGAACAGGGGACCCCTGGCTGTCAGTGGCGCCTGCCCAGCTATCCCATATTTGAGCCTGTCAACGCTCTGGTTGGAGCCAGCCACTGTTATTAGCTCTCTCAATGAGCTCTTAACATGGGGGCCCTACACCGAGGTCCCTCTTTAAATCTACATAAGACATCCGGTGGGTGGTGTGGCCCACTGAATGTCTGTCCCTATAGGTCCTGGGAAGGCACCGTGTATCTCTGCTGCATCAGTGGGGGATGAGCAAAGATAGATGTGACTTCTGGGAACTGAAACCCCCACTCTGTGTTTGTTCTACTTCCACTACTCTGGCCAGGGCTGACCTCACCAGGTGTGTGGCTCTGTCCCTCTGCTCCTGGGCGGATCACGTCAGCTTCCTGGGGTCAGTGGAAGGACCATGTGCATGAGCAGACACGAGGGACTCGCCCTCCCTCCTCCGTGTGCCCCCGGCTCACCCATGGGCGTGCCAATGCCATAGCCCTTGGAGTCGATGAGGCCCCCGATCTGGGTGAGGTTGCAGTTCCTCTGGGTGATGTACTCGATGGTGGTGGACTCCATGAGCAGTGCGTAGTCGGCCGTCAGTGTCCGCTGGATGCCCTCCTCGTTGTTTTTCACCAGCGCCGAGGGCTTGCTGCTCATGAAGGCCCACATCTTCTCAAAGGTGGAGATCTTGGATTTCTGGGCCGAGAATGGGTGAAGCACACATGGTGACTGAACCCATCAGGACCAAGCTTTGTACATCTGCCCGGCAGGCTTGGCTCACTGAATGAACTCAGTCTACACACTTCAGAGGAAGGGAGCGCCACACATGGTACAGATGCACAAACTGAGGCCTGAGAGGAGAAGTCCCCAAACACACAGCTGGGGAATGATAAAACTGATGCTCAGACTCAGGCCCGCTTTCTGGAAACTCTAGTTCTTCACCCTGGCACAAATGGTCTTCAGATTGGCTTTGGGTTTCTTTCTTTGTATCGGGATTTAACTCAGGGTCTTTGCACCGAGTTACATCACCAGCCTTTATTTTATTTTATTTTTTCTTTAATTTGGAGGCAGGGTCTCATCAAGTTGCTCAGGCGGGGCTCAAACTTGCAATCCTCCTGCCTCAGCCTCTCAATGTGGTAGGACTGGCTCAGACTGGCTTTTTAAAAATTAAAATTTCCTCTAACATGTATTCAACAATTAGCACATGCGGACCTTGTTCTTAGTACTTTATCTTACCTTATTTTAGTCATTGGTTCTTCACAGCAACCACAGGAGGCAGGTGCCCTCATTAGCTCCGTTTTACAGATGGGAAAATTGAGGTACAGCTAACCTATCTATGGCTATCCAGATACTAAATGGCAGAGTGAGGCTTCAAAGCTAGGGCTCTGGCGCCAGAGTCCATGCTGTAAGCACTCACCCGCATTGCCTGGCAGGAACCACTGTGAGGGTGGGAAGTTGGGAGATGGATGCTGATGAGGGCAAAGCTCAGTGGGCCTGCCCCCCCTTCACTTCAGCCAATGCAGGTCCTTCTGTACTGTTTTGGGGGAAAATTAGTGCCAAGCGTAGCTTTTAGTCTGCTCCCCTCCAGTCCAGTGAGGAAGGTGGGGTGAACATTCAGAACAAGTGTCTGCAAACCCTTGGTGGCTGCCTGGGAACCCGGGCCCACAGGCGGCTGGCTGGATGTGCTGTACAGGCAGAAGCAGCATCTCTAAGACCAGGCCTGGGGCTGGGTGTCCCCTGCTGCCCGGGGCATTGTGCAGAGCAGGGTGCATGGCATTCATGAGATTTCTTGGGACTTAGTGCTGCCAGCTGCCTGCTCCCAGCAGGACTGCCCTGCCCCAGTGGGGCCCAGGGGAACAAATGGCTCTGTAGGCCCCATTGTATCAGCGGTTTCCAAGTCTGGCTGTGGCTTTCCGTGACGTCAGCCTGTCTGACTGGCCTCCGGCCCAGCTCTGGTGTGCATGGCAGCATGCGTGCGCTCACACAGACAGGCACAGGCCTGGGGTGGTGGCGGCAGGGGATGGGGAAGGAGCCGCGCCTGCTGGGAGGGGTTGGCGAACCTGGGAGGAAAATGGACTTTCTATCTCCGGCCCACTGACAAAGGAGCAACCTTTGGAAACTGGGCTTGGGGACCCCCGTACACCCAGAAGCAGTGAGAATAGGATGGACCCTCAAAGCAGCATGCAGAACCCTGAAGTGTTCCATCTGTGATGGGGTTAGCAGTGTGCCAGCAATGCCTCCTCTGGGAACAGGGTATGAGGCACCTCCACAGACCAGCAGCCACACTTCTGCCTATACATCTACCTGCCCCAAGCCAAAGTCACCAGAGCTCCTCGCCCATCCCGGTCCTCAGCCTCTCCTTGCAGCTACCCTCGCTGGCCAGCTGCCCCAGCCCCATGGTAACCCTTCCTGCACCCTGCTTTCCAGGCCTCAGTGCCTTGTAGCTCTCCGCCCTCTCAGCTACTCTTCTACTTTAGCTCTTTCCAAAAGGCCCTGCTAGCTTCTCTACCCTCAGAGATAGACTTCATTCTCTGCAAGTCCAGCCCCGGGATGTTTCTGTTTCCTGGCTCATTTTTGATAGGCAGATTCTCCCGCTGACAGCTTCCTTGTGCCGCCCCCCTGTGCTTTGTCTGCGTGCTTCATGCGCAGGTTCTAAACTGCTCCCAGGGATCCCCATTTGCAGGTACTCAGCAAATGTGACATCCCCGCCTCATGATCACTGGCTGGACCTATGACTTGCTTTTTAACTCCTCCTAAAGTGATTACACGTGTCCAAAGTTACAAGAGACTGACTTCTCCTTGCTTGGACTCTCTCTGGCTTGTCTCCTCTGGCAGAAGTGCTGCCATGTTGTGGGTTGCTTTTGGGGAATTCCCATGGCAGACAGGTCAGCCTCTGGCCAACGGTCAATGAAAAGCTGAAGCCCTCGGTCCAGCCACCTAGGAGGAACAGGGTCCCGTCCACAACCATGTAAGTTTAGAAGCTGCGCCCTGAAATGACTCAGTGTTAGCCAAGACCTTGATCACAGCCTTAGGAGAAGCCTCAGCATGAGGACTCAGCTGGCTGAGCTACATTCCCGACCCACAAACTGGGAGGTGACAGATGTTGTTTTAAGACACTAAGTTTGGGTAATTTGTTACACAGCAGTAGATAACTAATGCACGCTCTCACTTCTATACTAACGTGAGCTACTTTTGTTCCCAATTTAGTTGCTTTTTCAGATAATCATTAGTTTCAGCTATTCCTATAATCAAATTATCCAATCCAACCACCCCTGCTTTGCCAGATACCCATGCTCACAGGTTCTCTAGCGTTTCGATTATATGACCTAAATGGTGCTAGCCCCTCTCTAGCTCCTTGGCTCCAGCTCCTTAGCTCCTTTCCACTGTTGGCTTTTCTGCTTTCCAATTCTCCCTTTTCCACCAGAGGCGGAAACCAAAGACAGAGGAGACAAACAGGGATCTCCTTCTACTTCCTAATGGACCCATGTGTGGCTCCATCCACCCACCCATTCGTCCATCCCTCTCTCCTACTACTCACTCATCTGCTCATACTTCTGCCCACACACCATATACTAGTGTATTCAACTATCTGACTATTCACCTAGCTTGCTACCTATTCATCCATCTCTTCTTTCTTCCACACAACCATCTGTCTAGTCACCCTTTCTCGTCTGTCCCTCAGGCCCCATGTATCCCTTCCTCCTTCTCACTCATCTTACTCACTTTCTCATGCAACTAGTCATCTGTAACTTTCGAGTCTTGACAAAAGTAGCCAAGGAACAACTCAGGAAGCCCATCCCACTTCTTCTGTCTCAGTACTGGATCAGAACACCTCTTTTTCCAAACTCCTTGTGTCCCGCCCCTCCTAGTCCTCCTCTACAGAGGTCTGCCTGACACTGAGAATAAGCTTTTCCCAGGAATTCAGCACCTGAGATGGAGACAGGGGTTTCAGCTGGAGGCTGGAGGGGTGCTGGGCAGAGGGGCTTTGAGGTCAGATACATACATGAAAGCCACCGGTGGGTAGAGCTTGGGCCAGTCAGGATGGGAGGGGACACCAAGGCCGACAGTGACACAAATTTCAAGTGGTCGCACCCTCCCGCTCCAGACCCCAAACCCACAGGCTCCATCACATTTAGGCAGATGGGTCTGAAATCTGCTTCCCTCGAATGGCCGCCCACTATCCTGGTTCTACATCTCGAGTCTCCGTTCTCAATACATCTGCTCATGGTCTCTATTTCCTCTTAAATTCTGCCTTTGTCCTTGAACGGTTTTGAGATTCTGGGGCCCAACTTTGAAGGGTACCCCGCTTTGGCACATTGGAAGCAGGGAGGACAAAGCCAGGCCCCTAGTGGAATCTCAGCTCTCCTTCCTCTCCACAGGCCTGCTCACCAGAGGCCCAAGTCCCTGTCATTGGCCCGAGCTGTAGCCCCCACCCCAGGGAACAGAGTCCTGCATTCTATGGCTCCCGTGTCATCCGCCTGTCCCGGCTCTGGTGGGACCCTAATAAGGATTACTCTGGGGCCACTCGTCCAAATCAGTCCAAATCAATTAATGGAATCATTTGGAGCAGCCAATACAGGGCGATCTGCCAGGACAGAGATGCTTTTTTTATCAGAAAAATTGGCAAGAAAGTAAGTTTCAGACTCACGACTTTCAATTCCAGCCTCCTCAAAGAAGTAAATTGATTTTTTCCAACTGAAGATACTTAATCTTGAGAATTTAACATTTCTGTACAGAGAATGTATAGAAGTATATATATACATATATAAATATATATATCAATCTCGAAGGGAGCTGAATCCCAGGGAATGTGTGCAGAGAGGCAGCAGTAATCTGATTCCACGCAAGACCTTGGGTGTTTCCCATATCGTAAAGGAGACCTTTCCCCAGATTAATTAGTTTTCTTATCCCTGGATGCGGAGTCTTTGGCCTTATCGGATCTATGTCCTGGAGCAGTTAATCACTTCTCTCGGGTTATTTCCGTGGGGACCAGGAGGTCTGTCTGAGTCCCCTGCATCTGCCCACTGTTCCTGCCCCCTTGGTGAGGACAGACTCGCTGGCCCTCTGCCCAGGAACAGCCCTGAACTTTGGCTGTAGCACCCTGACCCTCGCCCTGCAAGGGGCGCTTGGCGGTGAGGGCTGCCAGGGTGAGAGCAGAGGTAGTGGGAAGGGTCGGCTCCGCTGCAGGGACTCTGGTGTCACACCAGCCTGGGTTTAGATGCCAGCTCCTTTTGTGACCACAGTCTAGAGACATCACATCTGTAAGCCTTACTTTTCACATCTGTAAAATGTGGATTTTGAGAATGCTGACTGCATAGGGTCACTGTGGAGATCCAGTGAGGCGTGTGACGTACTTGTGAGTGCACAAGCCTGGCCCCTAAGTCTCCAAATCCAGATGGTAGCATTATTTTTCTTCCAGGCTCCTTAATTCTCTTTCAGATTCACTTTTCCCTTTTAGAGGTAGGGGATGAAGCCAGGTACGGTAGCGTGTACCTATAATGCCAGCATCCTGGAAGGCCGAGGCAGGGGGCTCTCAAGTTCGAGCCCAGCCTGGGCAATTTAGCAACTTAGTGAGACCCTGTTTCAAGATAAATACAGTTTTTACAAAAGGGCTGGAGTATAGCCCAGTGCAAAGGCCCTGGGTTTAATCCCTGGTACCGTAGGAGAAAAAAAGAAAGAAAGAAAGAAGGAAAGAAAGAGAAAGAGAGAGAAGGAAGAAAGGAAGGGAACAGAGGAGGAAGGGGGGATAATAATCTCTATGGCGCAGAGGTGGCTATTGAAATTAAATGACACAATATTTGGGGGTAGAAACTCAAATGCTGACCAGGTCAGGCTGGGGGTGGGAAGAACTAAAGAGGCCAAATGGGATTTGTGAACTGGAGACAGACTTCACCTCTGAGTCTCCAACAACTGTCGCTCTCCAGGAGAACCAGCTCGGTGATGCCAGATATTTCACATTTTCAAGAGGCTGAAAATGTGAATTTTCAAAATGCAAAAGCCTGCAGATTTTAAAATGCTGGCAACTAACTTAAAAAAAAAAAACTCTACATAAAAAACAATTAGTGCAATGCATGGCTTCCAAAAAGTCATGCCTATGGGTTGTGTATCATCCATCCGCAACAATAAACAATAAAGATGGTTAATATTTATTGCATGTCTATTTGTGCCAGGTATATTGCATCCTAAGCTGTACATGTGAATGATTCCATTCAATCATTTCAAGAACTCTTTGAGGTCAGGTATTATACCCAGTTCACAGATGAGAGAACGAAGGCTCAGGGAGGTCATCAGTAACTTAGTACTCTTCAATGACTTCCCTGTCACCACTGGGGCCCTTGCCTTGTACCTGCTGCTGCTCCTTTACTGGCTCTCTGCATTTCTTCCACCTAAGGACTTCTGGGCTCCTCCTCAAGTGCTTAGCCCTGAGCAGAGGCAGGTGGCCACCCCATGACATCAATGTCCTCTACAAAGCCCAGTAGGTCCAGTGCAGAGGGATCTGGAGGAAGCTCCAGGCACTTACTGGATGGTCCCTCTTCAACGTGTGTTAAGTGATCTGCCTCAGGAGGGGACTTCAGAGCAAGAGCATCCCTGGCCCTGGGTGATCACTGTAAGGCAGTAGCTCAGGGAATCCTCTTGTAAATTGCTGTAGGGTGGGAACCAGCCACCACCATGTACAGTGAGCAAGCTGAGGCCTGGAGAAGAAAAGTGACTTGTCCAAGGTCTCCTGGCAGAGACATCACTCAAGGGTCACATCCTGATCTCCTTTGAGATCCATACTGTCCATGCCAGGCTGCATGCTCTACATATCCATCCCCTTCCCCTGCCTGTGCTGGAAGGTGGGGCTAAGGCTACAGAGAAGTGGGTAAAAAGGTCTGGAGAAACGGAAGCTGAGATTAGGTGCATCCTCCTGAAGCCTCCAGCTCAGGGAAGCGTCTCCTATGCTGCTGGGAGGCAGGGTGTGGACAGGGTGGCCTCTCCAAGTGCCTTCCACATCAGATGCTATGAACGAGACTGGGCAAGGTGGAGGATGCCCGGGGCTGGGGAGCCTGGGACTCAGAGCTCCTGGCTCCCGCTCCCCCAGCTAAGCTCCCAGCTCCTCCCAGCGAAGAGGGCTGAGTCTCTGCTCTGCTCTCTTCCCACATCCTTTCCCTTCAAAGCTGCTCAGCCCTCCCTGCAAAGAGCACACTTTCCCCCGCGTTCTCCTTTACATTTTGCCTACATGTTTTTACAGCCGAACGGTGCTTTCAAAGGCCTCCTTTTTCATCTCCTAATTAATTTTTATCTTCTAAGATGGAGGGAGGACAATGCAGGAGATGCTGTTTGTGATTTCTGCTGCTCCCTGACAACTCTTTGAGTGAAGCCTCCTCTGGAGAGATGTGGCTGCCTCCAGACATGCATCTTGCAGACTGTGGGCTGAGACCAAGAGGCACGGAGGCCCTGGGAGTCCGATGTCCTGCTTCCTGCTCTTGTCATCTTTGGACGGCGGTGGGTGTCCCACCCGCTTTTGTGTTCTACTGTCAGCCAAGGGAGATTATAAGACTGCCCACATCCTTCCCAGGACCACGGAAATGAAGTTCAGCGGTCCTGCACTTTGGGACATTCATGGGATGTCACCTACTTGGTTCTGGTTCTCAACACTACACCTCATGCATTTGCTCCTGTTGGCTCCTGCTGCCTTTTAATTTTATCTAATTCTGCAGCAGCACTGATTCAACATATATTATTTCTCAGCAACTAGGGTGTCCGGGACTGTGTTGGGCTGTGGGTATGGCTCCCTGATGGCTTCACTCTTCCCCGGGAGACTCCTGAGGACGTTGGCAGGGTCCTTACAGAAGCATTATGGACAGTAACAGAGCACAGACTGCTCGGGTTCAAATCCCAGCTCTGTATTTCACTAGCTGTGTGTCCTTGGGCAAGGCAGCTGGCCTCACTGAGCCTTACTTTCATTTTGTGGAAAATGGAGATGATAATAATCTACCTTCTAGGGTTGTGATGAGGCTGATTTGAGTGAATAAAGGTAAAGTGCTTGGGATGATGCCTGGAACATAGTAAATGCTCAAGAAGTGTTACTACTGAGGTTGACTCTGCCAGTGTCTCCTAGACCTCTGGGCTACTCCTGGAGCTCATGCCCGCCCAATCCTAGCATCGGCCTTGCCACATACACTCCTGGCGAGGACAGAGGACCATCCCCAGGAGAAGACCCTGGAGCGGATACAGGAGACAGCACTGCATTTGCAGACAGCGTGTCCGACTGTGAACCTGGCTCCACCATTGATCTGCTGTGTGATCACGGGCAAAAGACCCGGCCTCTCTGCATCTCCACTTCTCTAGGCCACACTCAGGGCTCCTTCCAGCTCTCACTTGCAAACATTCTGTGCTAATGAGCAGGCTACACCTTGGCTCTGGGGGAAGGCCTGACCAGGAGTCCAGCTCCGGAGGGCAGGGTGTGGGGGGAAGGACGTCTGCCTGGACATCTCATGGGTGGGCACTGTGCTTCTAAGTCATCCTCTGACCCAAGGTCCATGTGCCCACATCATGGTCCCAGAGCTGTTGCTACCACGGACTGGCATCTGGGTAAGAGGAGCTTCAGGTGTATGGGGGCGGGAAGCCATGTGGCCAGACATGGAGAGGGATAAATCGACCCCGGGGGAGAATGAGAGCGGAGCCAGTTCTGCAGGGCACATGAGGTTGCTGCTTCTGGCCAGAGGCCTTGTGGGCACATCCCTTGAGCCCCAGAGGCCCAGCTGGGTGGCAGCATCTGTGTCCCTCCCCTTCCCTCCTTGCTATGCCGTTTGTGGGGAAGGTGGGTGGGGGCGGAGAAGGCTGCGGGAGGTGCTAGTTGATGCTGAGGACAGAGGCTCGGTGGGGAGCTGGGACCAGGCTCTGGGAAGCCAATCTGAGCATCTTAGCATGGATGGAGGTGAGGGCATCCAATCAGCGGCAATGAGCCCGCGTTGGGCTTATTTATGCCGCTTCCCTTTGATCGGGAGCGCTGCTTAGAGACAGCTCATGCGTAATGCATGAGAGAGGCTCTGGCTCAGTCAGAGGGCTAGGCCACAGCCTGGGGACAGGCAGCGAGCAGGTGCACACACGCGTACGCACACACACACACATCATTACATAGTTCCCCTTCCCCCACTTATCTAGACACCATGGGGACGTTGAGCACACACAGTCTCTGTGTATATGTAAATACAGACACTCTGGTACACACTTGCAAACACTCATGTGCCCAGATCACAGAAATGCATTACACAGAAGCTCACACACACACACACACACACACACACACACACACACAGGGCAAACACTCACATCCAAGCACAGATCCAAGTGTACCCACACAGGCAGACTGTCAGGCACAAGCAAATGCATGCATACCTGTATACACCAATGTACCTTTACCATGAATTATCTATTGTTACCTGCATGTATGCATGCACTCACACTTGTTCACACTCATACACACTTAGAGTCTTACAGAGCTCACAACATTCCTTTGACAATGCTTTTCTCGTCCCCTGGCTGTGAATACACGCTGGGACTTCTGAGGCAGGTGGTGTCTACAGCTTCCTGGTGGGAGCAGCAGCCTCCGGGGAGGCCTCTGTGCCCTCCTTTGTCTGCACTAAGATGCTTCCAACCTCCAGGAGGGGTAGGGAAGGTGGGCGGTAAGAGTGCTAGGGGATCCTGCGACCAAGTGTGGAAGGCTTCCCCACCCGACTCTTCCTCTCTTTACTCTGGCCCTGCTGTGGGCTCAGTCCATCTCCCAGAGGCTTGGCCTAGGAGGAGGCAGGGGCTGGGGGATGGGGAGCTGGGGCCAGAGAAATGGAAATCCCAGGCGTCCAGACTGACAGACAGCAGGTGATTCGTGAATGAACGAGTCTGCAGCTGCAGAGTTCCCAAGTCCTGATCATTTCTGAGGTCATGAGCGAGTGGTTACCAAAATGTGGTCCCTGGACCAGCTGTGCCAATGCTACCTGGTAACTTGTTAGAAATGCTACTGCTGGCCCCCCCCAGACCTCTGGGCCAGATGTTCTGAGGGTGGAGCTGGGACCCCACGTGGTGGCACGTCCTCCAGGGCACCCGGATACACACTGAAATCCCAGCGCCTCTGCCTTGGCGCCTGGGCTTCGGTGGAAGGCAGACTGAGGGCAGAATTTGGCTCTGCCGGGTGTGAGTCTTTGGATGAGAAACTGCTCCAAGCCTCAGTTTCCGCATATGTATAATAGAAATAATTACAGCACCAGCTTCACAGGACTTGTGAAGGTGACGTGAGCCCAAGCACTGGGGGTAGCTCCTGTTTCACTGCAAGACTCAGTGCGGGCAGCTATTATTATTACTTCTGGACACATATTGACATCGACTGGCTCTCAGAGGACAGAAGATGAAGAAACATTGACAAGCTGAGCCAACACTTTCAAAAGAGGAGTAGCAACAAAGTGAGAGACATCCACCGGCGTAGTCTCTTGGGCAGGTGACAGGGACTTTAGCTGAAGATGCCAGCATTTCGAGAGTGTAACATACTAAGCAGGCAGTGTTTATAACTGCTCGTCCCTTGCTTCGGGATGTGCCCTCTGTTGTCTCAGTGGTCGGCAGTGTCCCCCCGCCCCCCGGCCAGCCTCTAGGGAGATGGATGGCCCTGCGACCCCAAGACAAGGTCCACTGCTCCAGGGCCTGCCTGTGTGTCTGGGCCCTCCTCCTTCCCTTCACCTGCTCCCTTTTTGTACCTGTCCTCCCCTGATGATTCATACCGCTTGTCCCAGGTACAGAAACCTCTGGAATTTGTTCCAAGATCTGCCTGTACAGCGCCTAACACCACCGCTTCCCAAAGCCATCTGGTTGAAACAGGCAGGGACTGGGTCCCAGGGATTTCCGGCTCAACCCCTTTCCTCTTCTGCTCAGTTAACGGTCCGTGGTGGGTCAGCTCGGAATGCTGCAACAGCAAGGAGAGCGCCTCACCTTGAAGAAGGTCATGGTGGCCCCGTCCTTGACAGCCCCATACTCGATTTTGGTTTGCTTGGCCAGGTCATCAGCAGAGTCGATGGGCGACTCCATGCGCTCCACAGTGAGGAAGGCAGCCAGGTTTGCCGTGTAGGAGGAGATGATGATGAGCGTGAAGAACCACCAGATGCCTCCGATGATGCGTGTGGACAGAGCTTTGGGCATCAGCTCAGATCCTGGGAGAAAGGAGATGGCGGTGCCTTACAGCGTGCAGATGAGGGCCGCTCGAGTCACCTGGGCTGGGGACCCCACTGACACTCTTATAAAAACAGCTCTCAGAAGTGTGGTCCACCCACCAGCGCCACCTGGGAATTAGTTAGGCATGTGAATTCTCAGGCCCCATCCCAGGACCTACTGTGTCAGTAACCGCAAGTAGGGGGCAGGACCTGCAATCTGTGTTTGATCAGCCCTCCAGGTGGTTCTGATCCAGCCCGAGATTCAAGAGCCACTGCTCTGAAAGAACACACACACACACACACACACACACACACACACACACACACACGCCCAGCGGTTCCCAGGGCGTGTCAGCCCTGGGCTGCCTATCCGTGGGCCACTCCTGCGGTCCAGGTTCAGAGCACATGGGGAATAGAATCCCTGGGTTCTCGAGTGAATCCTGTTCCCAACACTCTGTGTGAGCTTATGTCAGACACTTCCCTCTCTGGGACTCTGCAGAGCATGAAGAATCGTCCTTCCTCTGTCCCGACCTCACAGAAATATTGCGATGCTGCAATGATATAATTTTAGGAGAAATTGCATTGGAAATACAGGCGGTATACAAATATAAGATTGCTATGTGGCGCTTGGCAGCGGGAGAAAAAATCAACATTTTTGGAAGCTCTTTGCTGAAATATATCACTCTTCCTCCCCGACCTTGGGTGTGGAGCATAATTCAGATGAAACCTTCTAACTGAAGTAATTAACCAGGTGGCTTTCAAGAGATTTAAATAGCAAGTGACTCCTGAACTTTCCAGAATGTTTGGACCTGCAATCTGAAAAGTGTCTGCTTTGATGTGGATGATATTTTTTCTCAAAGAAATCACTCAAGGGAGAGTTTTTCCAAATACATAACTATTTTCTCCCTCCTAATCAAAACCATGTGGGGAGTGCATGGGGGGCCAGAGCTTTGAATAGCAGCAGGCAGCAGAAGAGGAGCAGTTATTACAGCGATAGGGGTTTCCAGGTCCTTCCTAGCTGTCACGGAACAAAGATGATGGGCTAAGAAGGGAGGTGAGGCTTTAGGACCCTTGTTAACAGTGGGACAGATGGAAGAACTTCCCTTGAAAGCTGCCTG
Source organism: Hystrix cristata (assembly GCA_004026905.1). Taxonomy (NCBI): domain Eukaryota; kingdom Metazoa; phylum Chordata; class Mammalia; order Rodentia; family Hystricidae; genus Hystrix; species Hystrix cristata. Next base: position 85,304 of record PVJO010000858.1, read on the forward strand.
AAGCCCACAAGGCTGCCCAACACCCCCGCAGACAGTCACTCTTAGCCTCCCCAAGTTGCTCCAGCCAGGGCTCCAGCCGCCCCCAGAGGGACAGAGGCTTCTTCTAGCTGTTTTCTGGGGAAGCTTTGCAGGGCAGCTGGCCCCCCTGCCTGGGTCCAAGCGTGGCCCTGGGTTCTGAGTGGCTGCAAGGTCTCTGGGGTGTAGGAGAGCGCTTTTAACTTTTCTTCATTCAAGTACTCAGCATGGAGCATGGATACTCAGGATAATACTGCTAATTAATTAATTAGGCATTTGCTGATGGAGGTCTCCTGAGGACCAGGACATTGCTCTGGGGCTTGGGGTGATACACAGAAGACTGAAGGACTGGAAGTTTTCTTTGTCCCTTGAAACCTCTTGTCCCTGGGCCTAGTTAGTGGGACTCTGGCACAGGCAGAGACTTGGTTGTTCCCCAGCCCTGGGTAAGAGGCTCTGGGCATGGAACTCTGCAGGCAAAGGCAGCAGGCACATGGCCCCCGGCCAGCAGGCTGGGGTGGGTGGTTCTCCCTGGGGGGTCTTTCCTAGCTGGGCTCCCCTGTGCCTGCTCCCCAATCCCCTGCCCCTCACGTTTCTGCATTTCACGCCTTGCAGTTAGAGCGGATGCTCTGTTCCCTGGGTGTATCAGCAGCTGTGGAGACTCCCAAAAGGCTGAGTGCCTGGACAGGGTCAGGAGCAGTGTGTGGTCCGTCGAGAGGATGTAAGAGGATCGTGTCCTTCTGTGGGTCCCCTCTCTGACGCACTCAGGTGGAAGTCCCCACCTCAGCTGACCCCTTACCCAGGTCCCCATACCTGGGTGATTACCATGTTCTGACTCTTCTACTTCCGAAACTTCTGCTAGTTTCCTGTGCCCTCCCCAGCCATGGCCATGACCTCCCTCAGCTCTCATCATTTCATTTCCACAATGACCTCCACCCAGCCTCCCTGCCTCTAGTGTCCCCCATCTACAGGTCTAACTTTGTTCAGCTGGAGTCTCTGGCAGAGAGGCCGCAGGAGGTTGGGCCGACAAGCAGGGTGCTCTGCATCCACTCCAGCTGCAGTACGGGGTGCTGGGGATGCATCCTGCAAGCCATAGGTCAGGGCGGCTGACATGCTTCAGCCTCAGATCCTGAGCTGGTTCCGGCCAGAGCGGCAGTGGGGTCGGGCTCAGGGCTCAGGGTGTCTCCAACCTTCTGGCGGCCCAGCAGGGTCTGAAGCTGCCCCTGGAGCATAGGCTGGTTCTGCAGGTCCACAGAGCCAGCAGGATCTGCTGGGAGGGAAGACACCCTTCGTGGCAGAGGAGGTGGGAGAAAGGGTACCCACCTTGCTGCATCAGGGAGCCCATTCCAAACCAGAAGCTGTTGAGCAGAGTGAAGTTGTTTTCTACTACCTCGGAGCTGGGGTTGCAGGGGTGAGCGTCGTACCACTCGTAGGGGCTGAACCTGCCGAGGGAAGTGAAGGAGCAGGTGAGGCTGAGCTCAGGGAGACAAGGGAGGGGCACACTACACCAACAGGCATGGCCCTGAGCAGGCACAGCTGTGGGGTGCTGGCCATTCCAGCATCTGTTTCCTGGTTGTTCTGCTCAGGAGGCAGACAAGTGGTAGTCAGGGCCATTCTCCTTGTTCTTTATAGTCAGTGTCCTTTTCTGACTGTAAAAGCAACTCAGCAACACCTCTTCAAATTAAAAGTGCACGTGCCCTTCCACCTACCAGTTCTGGAACTCGATATCCATCCCAGAAAAAGCACTTGTAGAAGAGCATAAAGGAAGCAGATTGAGGGTGTGTATCAAAGTGTTGTTTGTGATGGCGAAAAGCCGGAAGCAACCTAAATGTCCTTCAATAGAGAGATGATTAAATAAACCACGCTGCAACTGCCCTTTAAAATATCATGTGGCTGTCAAAAAGAGCAGGGAACTTGTAGATGTGTGGAGGGGGAAAGATCTTCAGCACATAATGTTTGCACAAAAGAAAGTGATAAGAATCAGAACAATATGATCACATTTATATAAATAGATTCCTGAAGACATACACGGCTCTTTCTGTGTATCTATATGTGAATGCACCCTAAAGGGTCTGGAGGGTACCATATATAAAGAATATCAGTGTTTATCTCTGGAGAGGAAAGTCAGAAAGGCAGAAGGACCTTCGGGGAGGACTGTTGCTTTATATGGATTATATGAATTTTTAAAAATGAGAAGATGCTTTTGAATGTCTTGTATAATTTTTAAAAATGTAAAAAAAGTAAAAAGCACTCTATGAAATATTCAAACAGTATAGAAGAACACAGTGAAAAAGTAAAAGTACCCCAGCATCCTACCCCCTGGGAGAGAACAATATGGTATACAATTTTTTTTTCAAATTTTTCTCTTTGAATATACAAATATGTATCTGACGAGAAAAAAAATGTTATTTAAAGCCCCCCACTGCCTCTAAGGAAGATGACTCCTGATGACTGGAGGGAAGCTTGGTTGACTAAGTTCCAGCTGGCAATATGTGGGTTTGAAGATGCTGGAGCGATTGAGACGCCCTGGAGAAATTCCTGGCTGGGGTCAGGGAGGGGAGACAGTGGGAGGATGCTGGGATGAGAGGAGTGGAAGGAGAGACAAGTCCAGTGAATTCTGTTTTGGTTTCTAGTGTGATGCCCTTAAATGTGGTGTCCCTTTCCATCTCTCATCTAAAAGAGTTAGTACATTATAGATTGATTGTCAGTGCTCATGTGAGAGGAATTTTGTTCTTATGGAGTAGAAAGACCTCTCAGACAGGAAATTCCAAAGGGAGGCTTCTAACCAACTTAAGGATTTTCAAAGGAACTGACCATGCACTGTTGAGAGGCTCTAAAACCCACAAGGAAAAGATGGAGGATCAGCAGACCAGAGATGAGAGGCTGTTGTGAGAAGAGATTTCGGAGAAAGCCTGTGGAGAGCTGGGCATCCAGAACAGAGGGAGGGAGGCTTCGCAGGACACTGGTACTGGGCAGGTGCACCAGGGAGGCATCAGGCCTCACACGCTTTGCAGGGGGAAGCAGGATAGCCCTGCCACAAGCCCAGGGCCACCAAGTCTGGGGACACTGGGTGCACAGGGCTTCACCACTAGCCCTATGCAGAAAAGAGATCCAGCCCAGGCCCACCCAGAGTTGACCCTAGAAGGGCAATAAACTCCCATAGGCAGAGGCTATAGGCACAGGCGGCTGGAGGAACAGGGATCTAGTGGGGGGTGGGCTGCTGGAGAGGGCACTGCAGCAGGCGCCCCTGGTAGGGCTGGGAGAACTCTGACTCATGAATGGGGACAGAGAGCTTGGGAAACATACTGGATCCAGATTCTAATTTCTGGATGGAAGCTGAGTTTGTGACTGAGCGAGATACTTAGAGCTTTCTGTGACCTGGCAGTGGGCTTAATGTCACAGCCATGACAGTTTTCATTGGAGACATCTCTGAACACTGGAAGGAGGCCTGGGTGACAAGTGGAAGGTGATTTCTGAGCAGAGCTCATGGGTTCTGCTCTTTTACTGGACTAGTTGCACTCATACCATGTCATTTTTAACACAAAAATACTACGGCACACTGCCGTACTGTCAGAGGACTTGGCTTTTCATTTAAGGAGTCACCAACACTTGTCCAGATCAGTTCTTCTGGGTATACTCGCGCTCTGTGACCACATCATGGGTGACTTTAACCGTTCCTCTGTTGGTGGCCACCGGTGCTGTCCCCGCTTCTGATCGTCGCACACAGTGCCACAGGAAACTTCCTTGATAATCTCGGGGGACACCAATGCCAACAGGTGGCCTTGTCCTCCGGGGCTTTGCTGTAAAGGCTTTCTAGATTCCAGGGTGCAGCTCACTGGTGACACCTCAACAGGACGAATTCCCTGAGGTGGAATGAAAATAACTGCCTCTGGAAGGGGTCACCCAGTGCTGTCACTGGGTGGGGTTTTCACTGCCACCTGCAGGTTGATAGCAACAAGCATCATTTTACAGGGTGTGTGTGTGTGTGTGTGTGTGTGTGTGTGTGTGTGTGTGTGTGACTGCGATGCTTGGGCAGAGGATGGGAGGTCCAGGCTCCACAGAGGTGACGAGGAGGGGATGATGGCTGCTGGACAAGGAGGCAGGGGCCATATGAAGTTAACGGTAGATCTTAGATCATGGCTGTGGCTGTACTAGGGGTCTCCACTTGCTAGAAGCTGTTAACCTGGAGTCACTCTGACTCCATTCAGGGGAGAAAGCTACACTTCAATTCCAGCCATGGAGGTACAGATAGGACATCCACTGTGGCCTTCTCTTCCTTGGGATACTTGTTTGTACAGGATTTGGCCAGAAAGTGGCCCCAGAGGCTGGATGGGCAGCTCACCCTCAGCACTACCTCCTGGGCCAGGCACTTAGGACTACATCTCTGCCACAAGCACCCACCATCATCTCGGTGGTGAGAAAGCGTCCTCCATTTCCTTCCTGTGTCCTTGCACCTCACTGGGCATGAAGTAGAACATCCAACGCCTGGACCCCAGGCTGGGCCGATTCGCAGTATGGACGGCTCTGTGCCATGCTGGAGCTGCCTGAGCGTAGGCCTGGGGACCTGCCCACGCTTGCAGATCCCATCTTCTGGGGTTGTGGGCAGCTGTGCCAGATCAGAGTGCTCCAAGGGGCCCTGGTCCTGGGACGGGGCTGGGGGCAGAGCAGGCTGTGTCCACACTACAGATGTCTTTGTTCGGCTCTGACCATATTGTAAAATTATTGGCCACACAGAAAAAACAATGGATGTCACATCAAAATCTAAGTCTTTGCTCCAGAAATCATGAGTGCAGAGACACGGGCCCTCCGTCTCTGTCCAGCACACCCGGTCTGCTGGCGCCGAGTAGTAGCTGCGCCCACGAGCCGGCTGTGTGCTCTCCGGTTTGCTTCACTCCCGACCACTCCGGCCGCCATCACCTGGCCTGCTTTTCTTCCTCACGCCACCTGTCTGTCCTGGCATCACCTGTGTTCGATTTAAAGTTGGACAGTTCTGGTCCCATGGGGGCAAGGAAAAACTTTCTGACTCCAGGCAATGGCTTAACTCCTCCAAGCCTCTTTTTCTGCTTCTGAAAACTGGGGTAAGTATACCTACCTCTCAAAGCTGTAGCAAGGATTTGGGCTATGTCGCGTGGGGGGTCCACAAGGTGACAGCTATCTACCATGACTCCCTTCTCAGCTCTGTGGACAGGATCTTCATCACTCTCCTCTCTCCGCAGGTACCCCGAATCATTCCCCTGTAGAAATCCCCTCTTCCTGGAAGTCTCCCAGACTAGCCTTGGGCATGGGACACCCACCTTCCTAGCCAGGAGGGAAGGGTGGAGAGCAGGCCAGGCTGCCCACGGCTGATGGCAGGTGGAGAATTTGAGGGGGGAAGGGACGCATGTCAGACAGACTCAGGTGAAGCTGGGAAGTCAGACAGACTCAGGTGAAGCTGGGAAGCTGTGTCTCAGAGGGGGCGGCTGCTGAGAGGCTGCTGGAGCTGCTGAAATGACGGCGAGAGTGCCTGGAGAGTGGCTGCGACTTTCAAAGGCTTGTTAGACCATTAGAGACAAGAGGCGTGATGAAGGCCTCTCTGAGGCAGCTTGGTGCTGATGGGGCCGACCAGACGGGGCGGCTACTGCAGTACTGGTCCAGAGGGCTGGCGATTTCATCCCTCATACCCTTCCCTTTGGTCTTTCCCTGTGTGGGGGGAGTGAATGCAGCAGAGTCGGGGGAAGACTTTCAAAGAAGCCTCAGGAGAAAAAAAGGCTGAACACCAAGTCCTTGGATCTCAAATTGCCTCTTCATAGAAGTCTCTCTTCGAACCTCGTTAGGATTTAGAGAAATGGAGGAAGCGGGGGGGGGTGCCTGGGCTGGGGCTGGGAGGAAGGGGACTCAGCTAGGAGAGGTGGGGCAGTGGGCCACGCCACCACAATGGGCAGGGTCAGAGCAGTGGCCAGAGGGGAGCAGGCGGAACGCTTGGTGACCCAAGTTCAAGTGCCAGATGCCTCACTTATTGCTTGTACAAATTTTCTGGGCCTTGAGCGCCTTGTCTTTAAGACAGAATTAAGTAAGGTTACAGTTACAGAGTGTGGAGTATGGTGCTTGGCAAACACTAGGTGCTCACTAAACCCCGGGTGCAATCTGTCCCCCAGTGATCTTCTCCAACTGACTCTAAGCAAGAGTGCACTGTGTCTACTTCATGTGACTGACCCAATGTACAAGCATGTTGTAGTATGTATCCCAGACATCAAGTGTGTGTATACCATGTTTCTGCATGTGGGGACACAAGTGCTTTTATGGAGTATGATTCCTCTCTGGTTGTGGAGTGTACAGATACAGCCAGTTTTCCAAGTTTTCAGCTACCCCCTGAGCCATGCAATGCACCTGGGTCTGTCGCACCAGGTACCTGGTCTAGGTAGTACAGCTCCAGGCAATGAGGTGACTTCTCCAAGCCTGTTCCTGGGCCTGGGCTGCAAATGCTGCATGTCAAAGTCATGAACACAGACTGGGGCGGGATGAGGCCATGGAATGTTCCCTGAGGGATATGAAGGGATCGGAGTCACAGGGAGAGAGAGAGCAGTGGGCATAGTAGTGGTCTGAGCTTTGGGCCTCCGGTGCCAAGGGCTGAGGAGGTAGGAACTCGCTGGGTTCCCTAAACCTTTGATCTTGGGCTCAAGCTCTGACCAAGGCATTGCCTTACCTGGCAATGACAAAGAGGACACAGCTGACACCCAGGTAGGCAAGGAGCACATACATCCAGATGTCTGGGGACAGTGGGTTGAGGAAGGAGAAGACACTGGGGTTGGTGCCATTGGGCTTCCGGTACAGGATGCTCACGCCGAGTGTCATGAAGGGCTTGGAGAAGTCGATGGCCTTCTCTCGGACGTGGGTGATGGTTAGCGGAGCCACAGCCAGATCTGCCTTCTGCAATGAGAGAGAGAGAGAGAGAGAGAGAGAGAGAGAGAGAGAGAAAGAGGTGAGCACACCCTTAGATGAGCAGGTGACCGAGCACAGCACCTTCTTGGAGAAGGGCAGAGGAAGGAGTGAGGTGGCACTAGTGTCCTGAACTTAAAGTTACTTAGCCACTCTTTAGTTTCAACATTTACTAACCCTCCTTCTGGGCCGGGTCATGCACAGGGTGTGGGAAAGACAAGGATGAATTTGACTCTGTCTTTGTTCTCCGAGAGCTAATGACCTTGAGGAACAGGGCAGCGATGTAAACACGCAGAGAAGGGAACTCTGTTACAGCTGGAGCCTGTGTGGGCCCTTCTCAAGGTGGTGCTTTGTCAAATGCATACAGTTCAGTAGCAAACATTTAAAATTTGCTCATGTTCTTTACCTGTGTCTTTCAAACTCCACAGAGAGGACACAGAATCCACCACTCTTATTAAATCTGCTTTGCTCCCCTATCCGCTTCTCAAATGTCGTACCCCATTCTGGATGATGGATACATCCTAAAATCTATCCCAAAGCTAGTTGGATAGAGATAATACTCTCCCTGGAGTGTGAGGATAGGCAGAAAACCAAACAGGCGGGTTGGGGAGTCAGCTCAGTGGTAGAGTATTTGCCTAGCAAGTGCAAGGTCCTGAGCTTGATCCCCAGCACAAGTTTGAAACTCCCCCCTCCCCAAATAAACCAGGCAAGTTCAGGGCCTTTTTAGCAGTGGGTGGCATGGAGCAGGAAGACAGGGGTGGACAGGGCCAGGGAAGTTCATCCGTTAATACATTTTACTCCACCACAATTTTAATGGAGTTAATTAAAGTTTGATTTCTTTGGTTTGAGCTTTCCTGATTAAAAATCTAAACTCCCTCCTTCCTGTTCCATCTTTCCATCCTCACCCTGCTACTGTCCTCTCATGAGGCCCCATTAAACTGCCTCTTGTTTCCCATGTTCTTCTCCTCACCTCCATGCTGGGCTCATCCTGGGTCTTGTTTAGGATGCTGCCCTTTTCCTGTTGTCTAATTCTTGCCACCTTCTGTATCCTTGTACCTGCTGCCTCTTCCGGAGCCCCTCTCACCCCAGCAGCCTCCGGTTCTAAACTCCCACGAGGTCCATCCTGTTTCACGGGAAGGGTACAGTGTGCGCCACATGTGCCCTGGTCTCATCTGCTTCTCTGCCTGTGAGTTTCTCTGTGCAGCTGGGACTATGGCTAATCCACTGCTTCATTTCTTCACTCCCAAGCCCCTCTCAGCCTCCAGAATACTGGCTAATAGCGGTCTCTTAGGAGAGGCGCCCCCTTGGGTTCCTGTGGCTATTCATAACTCAGAGTATAAACTAAATTATAACTTCCCTTCCTCAGGTGGGGCAGGGCAGAAAGGAGGAAGAGCCTGAAAGGTAGCATTAAAGGCCCTTTGCCAAGGTGGCCCCACCTCTGAAATGACCTCCTGAGGCGTTGCCTCTAGGCAGCTACCTGCTAGCTTGGCCTAGTCCCATCATTCTATCCACACACACATCCCTCTGACTACTGTACTTTGAGATCTACCCGGCGTTAGGGATGTGGGGCTGACCCAAACAAACATGGAAGGCCTCATGGAGCTTATAGTCTGGTAGGGAGATGGACATTAATCAAATCGTTTAGTGAATGGTAGCCATTAATAGCAGCTCTGACTCCACTTATAGAATAGGAAGTAGAAATCCAATAGAAATCAGAATTCAAGGAAGGAAGTACCAGTCCCAGTTTGTGGACGGCTCTGTAAGTGCCCCCGACTATGGGGAGCTGGGAAACACATGACTCTGAGGTTGCTCACCCCGGTGTCTCTCCTTCTAACGGCATCCCCCACACCCCATCATAGACACTTGGACAGCAAGAATGTGGTAAACTTCGGAACCACGGGAAGGCATGGGGGAGGAGACTATGACAGATCATTCTACTGGGGCCTTCTTTTTGTGAATGTCTGATGCGTGTTGGAACTTGCCTGGATTTGAAGCCAAGAGAAGAGTAGCTGTTAGCACCTTGGTTCTAGGTGGTAACAGCTGCCCACTCAGTTCATGGTGTGGACAAAGGAAGGGAACAGAAGGGAGAGAACGCTCAGGGAAAGTGCAGAGACTAATGCACATGTTCTCAAGACCTAGTGGGTTTACACCTTGGCCTAAGCAGTGAGCACGAAACCTAGTGCCTGTTCTCATGGAGCTTCTGGCTGAATGAGACATTGTTGGGGGTGTAGACAGTATTCCTGGGTAGTGAAGGAGCTAACATGAGACACCCTGAAAGGGCTCTTTCAGTGTTGAAGTTCCAGGATCTTCAATAAGGTTGACATGATAATATTTGACTCCCCTAGCCCTGTCCCTCCAAAGCACATTGTGTTGGGAAGTTCTTTTCTGGCTCCAAAGCCATTATCAGGCTTCGCAATGCCCTTAGAATGGGTTTCTAGGGATGGCCTCTGAGGCTTGCACTGAATTCTTGGGAAGAACCTCAAAGTCAGTGGTGGAGAATCTTCCTCGGGCTTTCGATAGTAAGTCGGATGAGACCAAGGTTTTTGTGGTCAATGCTCATTCCACTAGGATGCTTCAGGGGCTGGTGAGGAAGCCAGTCATAGGGTCACAGGCTCCCTTTCTTCTCCTAGACCCTGTAAGGGTCTTTGGAATCTCTCTGCCGTGCTTCGTGGTCTCAGGCTCTCACAGGCGTCTGTGGTGTTGCGCTGACAGCAGGGAGATAATTGGCCCACGTGGCTGTCACTGGGAGTTCCGGGATGTGTTCTCCCTTGGCCTTCGGGAAGGCTGGCGTTCTCTATTTCATTTTGGGTGTAGGCAGGAAATACTATATTTCACTGTTGGTTACGATTTCCCAGAAAGAGGCATTATTTTGTCCAGCTTCCCCTGAAAGATTGGAACGGATGTCAAGCCTTTGCTGTTTCAGTTCCTGACGCAGAGTGAAAGGCCCAATCTTGGCAGGCTCTTCCCCCTCATACAGGTTTTCTTCCAGCCTGATTCATAAAATCGTAGTCTGTCAGAGCTGGACGAGAGACCTTCAAGAACATCTATTCCAACCCCGCATCTTCCATCAAGGGAAATTGAGGCTTGGAGAGCTCTTTGGTCTTCACGCTCATATTTACGGAAATCATATCCTTGAATAAAACCAAACCTCTGACCTGTCTAACTCTTTCATTGGTCTTGCAGGTGATTTACTGGAGTCTCCTGACTCACACAAGACCTTTCTGCACATTTTTAAGCTCCTGGGCTAGGAAGGATGTCTTCCCAGGACATCATTTCATCCCCGTAAGCAGCTTCCCATTTACCAGGAACCTGCTTGCACCTGGCTGCAGCCTCTCTTGCTCTCCTTAACTCTTGCACGAAGATATTTGGCCTCATCTGCTCTGCTACAGCTCCAGTTTCCAGTACTGAAGGCAAGAATGACTTACCCAGCTCCTTCTTCAGCCCTTAGGATCCAGCCATCCTGGCTGCTGGCTGGACTCTTGCCTTATACCCCTGGTACCTGGGCTGCCTTCTACAAGGTTCGAATAGGTTGGAATTGCGGTCCCAGTTTGGCAAATTGTCACTGATTCACCTTTTCTTAGGACAAATGTCCTCCCAAGAGCCTGAGACCTGCTCCCTGAACCCCAGCTGGTTCCCTGTGTCTGGTGTCCTGTTGGTAGCCACTTACTTGGATTTCCAAGAATGGCTTCCACTGGATTACTTCTCCTTATGCTCTGCCTCTTGCTTGGGATCCCCTTGGGCATGTGGCTCCAGACCGTGCCCTATTATAGCTAAAATAGTAAGCACTACTATCCTTAATGGGTGCTTCTTACACGCCAAGAATCACTAAATGTGCTACGTGTATTGCCTCATACAATCTCCCAGTAGCCTCACGAGGCACCATGTGTCATGACCATATTCCAGATAAGGTAATTCTGGCTCAATCAGGCTACGAGGTTTGTTCAAGCTGGCAAGCAGCTAAGACACACTTAGACTCAATTCATTGTGACTGCAATGCCCAACACTTTACCATTCTATCATACAAGGCGCATATAGTGGGTTGACTTGTGCACAGTGCCCCCAGTTAGGTTCAAATCCTAACTGTTGGTGCCTGTGAATATGACCATATTCAGAATAAGGTCTTTGCAGATATAATCAAATTAAGATGAAGTCAATAATTGGGGTAGGCCTGCAAACCAAGACTAGTGCCCTTGTAAGAAGAGAGGACACACAGACTTACATACAGAGAAGGCCATGTGTTGATGGAGGCGGGGATTGGAATAATGCAGCCACATGCCAAGGAACACCAAGGATTGCTGGCAACACCAGAAGTGGGGAGAGAGGCCAGGAACAGACTCTCCATTGGAGCCTCCAAAAGGAAGCAACTCTGACAGCACCTTGGTTTCTGATTTTTGGCCTTCAGAACGGAAATAAATTCCTGTTGTTTTAATTTACCAGGTTTGCTGTCATTTGTAATGGGAGCTTTAAGAAACTAATATACTTGCCAGTTATACCACATGTGGGGTGCGTGGAGGTCCTTCCACCTTCTGCAACTGGTCCCACCCTGGCACTTGTCTTGTTCTGCTGACATGACTTAGAGCTGGGCCTACTTGGTCCTGTCCTGAGCCCAGTGTTGCATCTCAGAGACTTGAACTTGACTCTGGATCCTGACCAGGGCCACCACTGAGGCTTGCACAGCTTAGTGAGGCTTGGGATCCTTGTTGGTGTGCCTACATCCTTCCACACCCCTCTATTGCCTCCATAGTACCTGCGAAAACCAGCCTCATTCCTGCCACCCATGCAGGACTCATCCCCAAGGCCCTGCCTGCTGGCTCCCTGCTCAGATCTCAGGTATGGGGCATCCATGGAATCCATCTTCTGCTCTTTTCCCCAAGTGATGTTGCTCCAGCTCAGCTCTTTCCCTCCAAGGTTCGGGAAACCTCACGTCCCTTGAAGGGTCCTGGATATTAAGCCAACAAACTGTATCTTGAACAACTCACACATGCAAATAGAGGGAAAACAGTTGCAAAGAAATTTGTGTCAGCTGCCAGGCCAACTTCTAAGACCCGTGATTCACCTGCCATCTTCCCGAGGTGACAGCAGGCTCCCCAGCTGACAATGAGCAATAACGTGTGTGGCATCCCCAGACCCCATTCCCGTGTGCCCACGATTTGCCCATGCCTGCCCTGCGTGTGTCCAGCCCCATGCCAGGTGCTGGGCAAGAGCCAAACTCAGTCTGTACGACACTCACTGTCCGGAAGAAGGGCCTGGTGGAGGACGGAAGTGGGCGCTTCTGACTGTGTGTCACCCTACCTGGTCTGCACTTGGGAAGCCATCAGTCGTTTGATCTGCTGGGGAAGCAGAGGGGACATTTGGGGAGTGCCGCCTCATCGCAGGGGAAGGAGCAATATGTCCGGGCTGCCCACAACCATTCCTTGTCCCCAACTGGGTCCAGGCCCACCTGCGGGCCAGGGAAAAGTCTTTAATAGGCCGAACATACTACAGTGAGATTTAATAACTGAGAGATCAAGGAACTGAGGTGCGTGGGGGGGCTTGCTGTGACCAGGAGAGAACTTATACATCACTTCAGGCCCCTCCTGCGTTTCCCTTCTTCCCTGACCCCTGCGACTCCAGGGCTGGGGTAGCCGTCAGGACAGGCTCCCGGGTGTCTGAGAACAGGTCTGTGGAGGCCAGGTCAGATACTCAGGGTGCCGTGCTGGGGCTGACTCTCCATTCTCTGCACTCTTGAGAAATTTGTGGGTGCTGCTCACCCTTCAGCTCTCTTCACTTCCCTGTACTTCTCTGAGCTCTCCCCACTGTCCCATCCCTCTTTGACTTCTGTCGCTCCTGCTCTCCTGATTTGCCTTCTCCTCCCTCTCCAGCCTTGCCAGCCAGAAAGTCTCAGGGATTCTTTTTCTTCGTGCTGTTCCCATCCCACCCTGGGTGCTCATCGCCTCCCTCCATGGGCAGAGTCCCTGTTCCCATCTCCTAGACTTCCTGTAGACTGTGTTGATGATTCCCAAGGCTCAGCCACCACCCTGCCATCTCCTCTGAGTGGCCAGCGCTTGGCCAGCACCTACTGGAACTTGGATCGCAACACGCCCCAAACTGATCTCATTACTTTGCCCAATTCCTTGACTTCTTTTAGGGGGCTCCTAATCTGGGTTGGCACGCCTACCTCTCCAGTCATCCAGGCTGAAATTTCACACCTTGTCCTTGACTCCTCCCTTTCCCTACCTCTCTCATCCACCAATCAGCAGGCTTGTCGATGTCGGCCTTGCCCTTTGTTGTGTCTTCATTTCCCTCCTTTCCGGCATAATGTTCTGAGCCAGCCTCCCATCCCCTTTCCCAGGTCCCAGCCAAGCCTCCAACCTCCAGACCACTCCTGTTTGGCCCAGCAACAGAGGGGTTTTCTTCCAGTGCCAAGCTGATGTCATCCCTTGGCTCCATATCTTCCAGTTGTGCCCTGTAGCTCTCAGGATTAAAAATCATATAATTCAGTTTACCACCCAAGGATTCAAGGCTCATGCCTCGCCTCTCTCTCTAGCAGCAGCCTGCCCCTTGGCTTTGGGCTCTACATCCTGGGGCTCTGCCTTCAATTCCCCAAGCAGGCTCCTGGGTACCTGGTGCCAGGACACAGAAGTTCTGGATGGCAGGAGGGGGACTCCAATGTCAAAAAAGGCCAGTATTCCAAGTAAAGTACAAGGTGGTACTTTGGTGTGGGCCTCAGTGCCCCGTGAGTTTGATCAATGTGAGTCAGTTCTTCAAGGTCGCCTAATGGATTTAGCAAGGCAAGATCTAGGTCCTAGGCCGTGTCTGGCCCAGCAGGATGTCTGGGCCCACTGGGCCATCCCTTTCAATGCCGGGAGAAACACAGATACACTTTCAACTAGGGGCTGCCCAGGGGGCAGCCGTGCTGAGCAGGACAGCTCCTGTGTATGAGTGAGCACCAGGTGCTCTGATAGGCAGTTGAGGCTTTATCTTGTTAAATCTTCCTGTGAATCTTGAGCAGAAGGTTCCTCTATTACCTCCATTTTGTAGATGCGGAATTGGAGGCCAGAGAGGCTCGATAACTTTCTCAGTCAGCTGTGTGCAAGGCCTGGGCTTTGAATCCATTTCTATCGGATGCCACAGGGGAGAGACCTAAGGCATGGACGTGGGTAGAAGGTGACTGAAGGAGGGGACTCGAGCTCCAGCAATCAGAGGGGACTGAGAGCGCCGATGTGGCCGAGAGGTGGGGCGATGGGTGCAGCACTACCCCTCTGTCTAATCATGTCTGTTGGCCGGTAGTTCAAGGTCACTGAGGGAAGGCGAGTGCATCAGCAGGAAGGAGATGCCTCTCCAGGTGCTCCGTCCTCCTCCATAGCCTGGCTCCGTGGGAGGCCATGTGGCATGGGACAGAGGCCAGCAAGGTGTCAAGGAAGGACGTTTTAAGTTCTGCCGGTCGAGGAGACTCCACCCAGGGCCTCCAAATGGGCCTCAGGGGGCAGACACTTACAAAGGTGGGTATTCATCACTTTTACACCTACGTTCGCATCCCTAATAAGGAAGTAATAATATTGCCAAGTCTTTACCACGCTTTCTATGAGCTAGTGAGAAGACTAATTATCTGACGACACTAATAAATGGTTATAGTGTTATTAAAAATGGCACCAACCTAGGATTAATAGGCTCATCAATTGTAGGGAACTGGGTTTAACAAGGTCCCCTGCATGTCCCATCAGGGCTAGTGGCCTTGATGGATGCTGGGACTCCCCAAATGCTGTCCGGCTACACGGAGGCCGTGGACGAGGCTCCTCTCCTCTCCCCAGCTGAGGGTCAGCTTGGAAAGCTCGGGCTGCTGCTGGAGTTTTCTTATCACACTCCTTTAAAAAATGGCTCTTCAGAGTTCTCAGGCCACTGAAGATGGTGCGGGGTGAGAGGGGCTCAGCCCTGCTCGCTCCTGCACGAGGGCCTCTGCCGTTCGTGTGACCCCTCCTGCCCAGCCCGGCTCTCTTCTGCACATGCCAGGCTCAGAGCCCACCCCCGGCTCCAGATGCAGGGGAGCGGGAAAGACAGAGGTGCTGCTGGGGCCTGCCGACTAATTTCCGTAATAATTACAGTTATTACTAACAGCAGTGACAACACCACTCCCTTCCATTTATACCCAGCTCCACAGCCTAGGAGCCGCTTCCCCGCCAGTTGTCCTGCTGAGCCTCTCAACAGGCTGGGAAGAGCGAGGCGCAGGTATCATTATTCTCACTGCCAGGAAACTGGAGCTTGGGAGACAAAGGAACTTCCTGAAACCTCTCCCCACACTGCCTCTGAGGAATAACTGGGATGATAAAAATGAAAATAATAATAGCACATCCTGAGGCTGACGAGTGCACATACGCTAATTTAGCCCTCTTAGCAGCCTTGGGAGGTAGGTCCTATTCATATCATTCCCCTTTTACAGATGAGGAAACTGAGACATGGAGAGGGGAAGAAACTACCTAGGAACTCACAGTAATGAAATGGCAGAGATGGAACCAAACCTTCCCCAAGTTCATGCTCTTGGTCATTAGCCTCTCTCCTACCAGTCTCCCTCGAGCTCCATTTCCAGTGGCCCAGGTTGTGACCACTGAGGCAAGCCGTGCCTGGACCGTCATGTGCTGAGCTCTGGCCTCCAAGGCCTCCTCCATCAAGCAGCCACCCAGAAAGCAGAGGGACCTCCCAGAAGCTGGTGCTGCCCGCACCCCCTCCCCCACCATGGGGGAGCCCACCGCTGGGACTCTGAGGCTACGAAGACTGACCACCGGAAGTCACCTCTGTCTCAGCTCCTGGGCCAGAACAGGCTCTCTGAAGAGCTGCCTAGATGCAGAGTCTTCAAAGACTCTACCACTTTGAACCCAGCTCCACCACTTACTCTGCCTCTGCCTCTCTGAAATGGGTGTTACTGACGGCCCCTCCGTCAGGGGTCAGGAACAGATCAGCTCCTCCCCTCCATCGGCTTCCAAAAGAATTTCTTTTTGATGCACATTGTTTTTGCCCAGTTGAGGGCCCTGAGTGAGAAGGCAGGAAGTATTCATTCTGTGCCAGGTAAGGGAGCTCAAAGTGCCTCATTTCATCTCCGTGACTACCTTGGCGGCTACGGGAATGCGAATTCCTGCTACGGTCATATGAAGAACGGAGGCTCCGGGAAGTTGATGAGCCTACCCAGTCGCGCATGTATTAGGTGGTAAAGTGGCATTTGAACGCCAAGTCTGCTGGAGCCCAGTGTGGGCTTCCAAGATGTAAAGTGTATTTTCTGATAGTACCTTAAAAGGCTCCTGCGTCCTAAACTATGGGCTGATCCCTACACCAATGTCACAACCTTCCTGCGAAGAGGGAGGTGGTGGTTAACATAACCCATTTCTCAGAACAAGAAGCTGATCACAGAGGTCAGATGAGTCGGCTGTCCCCATAGCTGATAAGGGACGAATTGGACCTGGAACGGAGCGGTCCCCCTGATGGCTCCCCTGCTGTGGTGTTCCTAGCCCCGGGCTTCTCTCCATCTTCTTCCCTGAGCCCTACCTTCTGGGATCCCCGCCCTGATGTGCAAACAGCCCCTTACCAGGCCCCGGGGCCCTCACCCTCCTCTCCTGATGTTCCCATTCCTGCTTACATGATCGATGAGCTCCTTGACCATGCCGTTCCACTGGCCCTTGTCATCCTGCGCCCCGTACTTGCCGTCCTCCACCAGGCGGATCTCGTAGGAGAAGCCCAGGATGTGCGCCAGCTCCTTGAGCAGGTCGATGCAGTAGCCCTCGAACCGGTCATTCCCGTACAGGGTCCGGTCAGACTTCCGGAACATGACAAAGGGCTCCTCCTGCAGGGACAGATGGAAGAGCAGAAGACAAAGGCTGAGTGAATGGTGGGAGAGGTGTGGGTTGGAAATTTGGGCTGAAACCTCTGCTCTGGTTTTTCTAAAAACATTTGTAGTGACTTAGACAAAAGGTCTAAGGGAACTGGGGTGAAAAAACTCACACATTTTGAGAGCCAATTTGGGACCTTGCAATTGCAACCTGCTGACATCCCTGGTTCAAGGCGGAAGTTCAGTTGATTTAGTTGCCCAGTGGGCACAGAGCTGGTAAGTGGTGGAACAGAAATCTGAACCTGAGACTGTGGATTCCAAAGCCCAGGTTCTCTCTGCTGCACCAGTAACCCAGCCAGGGTTCTCAGCGTATGGTGCTCCATTCCGTAGCATCTGCGTCTCCTAGAACTTGTTAGAAATGCACATTCCTGGGCTCCTTCCCAGACCCACTGGACCAGAAACCTGGGTAGGGTCTAGCAACCTGTGTTTTCCAGCCCTCCAGAGAGACCTGGCATCAGGTCAAGCTGGAGGACATGGCTGTGGAGAGCCTTTCATCGAGTGTCATCTCAGCTTCTCCTTTAGCTCCCAGCTAGCAGATTAGATCTACACACTCCTGATATCATTGTTTCCCAGGACCCCCTCTGTTTCTGCAGTAGGATCTGCCAGGTGAGTGATAACTGATAACAGCTTCATTTATATGTGGGTGTGCCAGGCCTGGGAAATTAGCAAATGAGCTAATGCCTGCAGAGGGCTGTGCACAGAGCCCAGCAGAACACTGGTGCAACAGAGAGAAGCTGGTGTAGCCTTGTTTAACCTTAATGTCAACCCCTCAGGGTATATACTAATAATCTCATCTTATGGATGCAAGAATTGAAGTTCAGGAGGACAGGTTACCCAGCAGGCAGTGAGAGGGGATCTGAACTGGGGAGGGGCTTGACCCAGAGCGCAAGTTCTGTGCCAGAGGCCTTGAGCCCCATGGTGTCTCTCCCCAGGGACAGATGATCCTTTGGAAGTGGCTTGTGGGACCAGGGACATCCATCCTGTGTCAGACCTCCCTGCTTTGGGGCCCTCTTTGTCTCAATGATAGAAAGCCAGAGAAGGGTTTGGTGTAGGGAATGGCTCTGCCTGACTCTGCATTCAGAAACGATGCTCTGTGAAGATCAAAAAGATCAAGTGGAGGAGAGGCAGAAATGCCAGTGGAAAGAACCAGCATGGCTTCATCCACGTTGAGATACACAGAACGAGGAACTGTGAGCTTTAACATGGCATGGTCCAGGCTTACAACATGGTTCTAGAATCCAGGTTGATGTGTAAATTCATGTTCCTGCTGGCTCCACCTGACCAGATCCACTTAGAAATCCTCACACTAAGGTCTGTTGGTGGTCCAGCAGAAATTCCTAGAAAACTCAACAGTATTTGAGTTCTTACTATGCAGCTGGCACCAACTTAAACTCTTGACTGGTTAAGTCTTGCGACTTTGCAAGATAGGTGACATTATCCCTGTTTGATAGATGAGGAAACTGAGGCTCAGAGAATGTCAAACATGACTGACTACAGTTCAGTGGGATCCAGTTCCAACCCCAGCACCTCTGCCTGGCTTTGTTTTCCTTTCTGTCTCCTGGGATCAGACCTGCCTGACTTCATCTGCTTTTCTAGATCCCAAATTCAAGTTCATAGCTGCATCCCTGTGCTGCATCCCTGTGCTGCTTCTGGACCACTCCCGTTCTATTTTGACTCATCTGGGTTTCCTTCTTCAGCCTCTTACCCTGTTCCTGCCTGGAGCTCTTCTGCCCCTTTCTGTTGGCCAACCTTCCCCAAGCCACCTTGGGAACCTCACATGTCAGAATGCCTCTTAAGCCTTCAGCTGATGGGTAACAGCCATTAGCTGACAGAAAGCATGGGTCCTGGGGATCCACTTGCCCACGATAATGCCAAGTCTTAACTATGGGGGCATCTCTGTTCTCTCCCCTGGTGAAGCTATTCTCTTGGCTCCAGTGAAGACCCTTGTGGAAGTCCTCGAGAGAAGAAACCTACCAGCAGCCACCAGTAAGGCTCCTGCTGCAGCAGACTGGCTCATTTCTTTGGCCTGGGTTCCCTACAATGCTATCTTTCAAAATTCTGTTCCCCCCATGATTCCCTCAGGAGTCCTTGGGGATGCTTTAAAGAAAGAACCAGGGGATATCTGAATCCTTAAGGGCTTCCTGACTCTCTAGGGATTCTGAGAAAACCACTTCTCAGTCCAAGTGGGTGGGAAGCAGGACTGTTTGGCTGGCATCCACACTAAATCTCGCTGCCTCTCATCCCACCCTCCAACCAGGTAGGCTGTTCGCCAAGGTTGAGAAGAGCTGGTGTGTGTGTAGGGGGGCTCTTGAGGGAGGTGCCAAAGCTACCTCTGATAGAAATCTCACTTTACTCTATGCACTCCTTCATGCCAATTAACCTGGGGACAGATGCTGTCCCTCACCCTGGCATAGGGCCTAGTGAGCAGGGCCTGGGTGAGATTTCAGTTTAAATATCCTTTTGGTTGATGCTTGTTATAGTTTAGATCTAAAATATCCTTCAAAAGTCTTACATGTTCAGGATGGAACTTTATGGATTGTGGGGTGCTATTCCCATCAGTGGATTAATCCATCACAGACATCATAGTTAAAGAGCTTGGTTAGAGGTGAGTCACAGGGGGTGTGACCTGGAAGGGTGTATTCTTGTCCCTTTTTCTCTCTTCCTGGTTCCTGGCTGCCATATGTTGAGCAGCTTTCCTCTGCCATGTCCTTCCACCATGCCTTTACTGTGTCGGAGCCAGTCAACCATGGACTAAACCCTCTGAAGCAGTGAGCCAAAATAAACCTCTCCTCCAAGTTGTAGGTGTTAGCTACTTCATTCCAGCAATGGGAAAGTGACTAATACAATGCCCTTGTGCAGTGAACAAGTCATACCACTGTACCTGGTAGCTCTAACTTTATTTAGCTCAAGGAAAGAATTAGAAGGTACCATCAAACACACATAGACAGATTCCTACCTTATTCTGTAATATGGGGGTAATAATAGAACCCACTTTATCTGTAAGAATAAAATGAGCCAATCTATGTAAAACAGTCTCTGGCAAATGTTAGCTGTCAATATCATCATCATCATCATCATCATCATCATCATCATCATTGTCATCTTCTTCTTCCTACGTGCTGGTTGGCCTGTTACTGCAGTGACCTTTCTGGCCTAGAGACCACACCCTATGTCACCAAAGATAAAAATCATGGCTGGCGGTGAAAAACTATTTTGGAAAGGTCCCTGAGATAGCTCACTTCCTGACCCCTTCTCTATACCCCTCCCCAGCCTTCTCTAAAATTAGCACTTCATTTGTGAAGCCACCACAGTCCCAGAATCTATACATCTCCATATAAATACGCTGCCTTCGGAGCAGCTGTAAAATGCCATTAATTTCGGGAAGTGCTTTGCGGATGGCATACATATTTAACAGCCAAAGCCCAGAGCATTAAAATGGTGCTCGCCTTAGTAATGTGTCTCTAGACCTGCAACATTTCCTAGGGGGTAATTCTGAACTCCGCCAACTACTTATTCATGGACTATTTCACAATTTATTACTGGAAATGTCCAGACAGCCAATTCACAAGCTCTCTCAGCTGCTAATCGATTGCTCAGTGAAGGTGCCCTCAATTTCATAACTTCACGCTCTCCTATTGCTCTGGGAGAGCAGCCGTAGGACCAGGGGTAATATTTCTCTTCAACAAGTCACAGAAAACAGGGGTCCAGAAAAAGAAGCTTTTCCGACTTTCCTCTTGGCCCGGTTTCTGTACAATCGCTTAGACCAGCGTGAAAGCAGGCCTGACTAAGCTTCTCTCAGGGACAGGACTGTGGACTTGGAAGAGGGAGCCTGGGGGTTACCCACTGGTGGGGAAGGATTCAGGGGTTCTCTACTCAACGGCTGCATCCTCAAGCCCCCTGCGGACCTAGCTAGCATCAACCCACATCCACATGTGCTGCCCATGTACACACAATGCCACTGGCATAAAAAGCCCACTGGCTTGGATGCTCTACCTGCCCAACCCTACCGGGACACACAGGCTAAGAGGCCCAGAACTAAGGCCTCGGCTTCTGCAGCTTAGAACAAGACAGTCTTAGGAGTTCTAGTAGGCTCAGAATGGTCCCCAGCCAGGATGGTTCTCCTGGCTCACATATCCCCTTGGCTTTCCCCCATCCTGCTGCTGGGAGCTGAGGGTCCAGCCTGAATGGCAGCTGCATCTATGTGAGTCACGATAGGTGCTCAGCACAAACACACTGTCAACCCCATACACAGCTGGGAAACCCTCCCGCCCCCCACACTGCAGCCAAAAGAGCCCTGAACCTTCCAAAGCAGGGCCCAGGAGAGAACCGGGTGTGCTTTCTCCATGTGTGAGCTGAGGTTTGGACAGATGAGTTTTTCACGAGCGCATGGACAAGCAGAACCAGAACCGAGGCTGGGGCCGGCTGGTGGGGAGGGCGGGGCAGGCAGGCTCCCAGGCTCCTGCTGTGGTTCCTACTCAGGTGTGGAGAAGGCGCCTGTGCTCCGACTGCTCAGGGCGGGGGTCGCTTCCATGCTCTGTCTGTCCAGGGCAAGGCATCCTTAAACTCCAGCCCAGGTTCAGGATAGGGGAGAATGGAAGGGGGGCTCAGGGGGTAGCCCACACAGGGCTGCTGCTGTCTGCCACGTTCAGATCCTGGGAAAAAGAAGGAAGGGAAATTCCTCTTGGCTCCAGGCCTCATTCCCTAGGGGCAAAGCAATTTGATGTTCTTGTCCTGTGCCTTGGCACCTGCCCGTCACTCAAAATGCTGTTGCCCTGACAACGCACACCCAGCCAGGCAGGGGCCTGAGCTCACAGCAGGAGATGCTGCCCTGCAGTTAGGCTGCCAAGCATGAGGCTGGGTTTTCAGCCCAAGCAGCTAGGCCTGGGCCAGCCTGGGCCACTCTAGAGAAGAGCAACTTTCTTCATTCTCCCAAAGGGAAGAACAGAGGTGACTTTCCAGTGATCCCTGCGCAGTGAGGATGGAGAGAGCAGGATTCTGGGTCGCCCTCAGACTGCATGAGTATCTGATCCTGGGAGGTGGTTGGTGTTGCCGTCAGCCATAGGACATCAAATTTAAGTGGGTCAGCAGCCAGGTCAGCAATCAAGTCAGGGTCAGGGCTAGGGAATGAAGCTAGGGCTTCGCTGAGACCCTGGTGAAGGAAGGGACGTGGTAGCGGACAGTCTGGAGTTTTATGTCTGTAGTTAGATTAGAGCTATGGAGGTGCTCTGGAGGCCGCCTAATGACTTCAGGGGCCAGTTCAAAAATAAGGCTGAAAGACACAGACAAAGTGGGCTCAGTGGCACATGCCTAAAATCCCAGCTACTCAGGAGCCTGAGGCAGAAGGATGGCAAGTTCAAACCCAGTCTGGGAAATGTAGCAAGGCCACTGTCTCAAAAAAATAAAAAGACTGGGGATGTATCTTACTGGTAGAACATCCTTGGGTTGTTCCCTAGTACTTTCAAAAAAGTGGCTATATTGAACACAAGGGAGTGGTGGGGTCTGTTCAGAGTTTATAACGCAGAGGACCTCGAGCTAGGGCCCATCACCGTGCCCATGGCCAACCTTTGGAGCTCTGCCTGTGGACAGAAGAGCAGGTTTTCTCTACAACTCTTATCCACATGTTGTATTCAACCTGAGCTCACTAGGTTCTGCATTTGTAATCAATAGCAATGAATGACAATAACAGCTATCAGTTAGCTCTCAGCTCGGCGCTGTTTATATTTATTAATCATTCATCTCGCGACTCTATGAAGTAGGTGAGATTATTATCATCTCTTCATTTCTTAGATGGGAGAAAGGCATAGACAGATAAACATGTCTCTGGGTCACGTGGTAAGTCGGCAGCGCAGCCCAGACTCACCCAACAGGTCTGCTGTGAACCACCACGGCCCAGCTCTGGTCCTGCGTCCTGCTCACACCGCAGGTCCCCAAGAGCTGCTGGCCTTGTGTCTGCTCTGGCGCCTTGAGGGGAGGGGCAGTGGGATAGACGGAGCTGTGTCCAGGCAGTGAGCCAAAAGGGTCTTCTGTCCTTCCACATCCCCTCACAGTGCCTGGGAGCCCGATGGACGCTGTGGGTGGGGCCTCGGGGACAGTGAGTGCAGCCGGTCAGGACCTTTGCGGAAGCTGCGGGCCTTGACGAAGAAGCTGTGCCGAGCACGGGTGTCTGAAGGATCTGCCTCCACTCGTGTAGGAAAACCCCTTAGGCATCGGGAGAAGGGGCTAAAAAATCCCATGTGCCTCTGCAGCAGGGTTTCATGTCCTTGAAATTAGATGGCTGCTGTTTTAATAACGTTTAACCCTGTGGCCTTTCAAGGCGGCTGTTTGGCATCCTTCTGGGATGTTGTCCTTAGCTTACCTCTTCCTGTTTGGAGTCTTGTTTTGTGGCCAGATCACCTCCACTCATTTAATCATCTCTCCTAATCTCTTCAATCATACTAGTTTTACCTTTTTTTAATCTTGCCTTGCAAAAAGTCTTTTATTTATATCTCACATTTTATGCAGCTCTGCTTTTAATCTTTTACCACCTTTTTATTATTTTATTTTTACCCTTTTATATTTTAGCTTTGTCACACCTTTATCCTTTTGCTTTTTGACATTTTGGTTTAACATTTTTTGCCTTGTCTGGTCGGAGCTGTAAATTATTTAATTTTTCGTCTTTCTTAATATCTTTCCTGTTATCTCATTCCTTACCTTCATTTCTCTTCATTATCTTCCTCTTAACCTTTCTATTTTGCTCTCTTTAACTCTCCTTTTATCTTTTCTATTTTTATCCACATCCATATTCTTTTAATTTAATCGCTCATCAGTATCACTCCAACTCCTTTGCTCTTTTTTGTTTATTTTTATCTTTTATATTTTTAGATTACAGTTTGTCTCCTGCTCCTGTTGTGATCTCTGACTTAATGGTTTTAGAAGCTCGATTTTTATGTTTGTCTAGTTAACAAAAAGTGGGTCCATAAAGATGGGTAGAACATGTAGCTGTCCGGAAGACTCCAGTGGGTGTGTTCCCCAAAGAGGGGGCCTGGGGTTTCCCCAGTCCTTTCCATCAGCAGCCTGTCTATAGTCACCATTAGATGTCTGTTCCCTTTAAAGGGGCTGCTCAATGATCACAGCACGGGAGGCTGAGACCCACAGACTAAGTCCTCCCCAGATACCCAGAGTAGCCCTGCTGTCTGCTGTTCCTTGGGAATCCTGGAAGAATGGGATGCTTTCCAGTTACATCCTTACCTGTCCGTGGTGCCCACCACCCAGCCACTGAACACTACATGGTGAGTCACACTGAGGGGGAGGACACGTGACCATCCAAGGGGGTCTGGATGAGCTGCCTCTGCTGGTGAAATGGGTGGAAGCCGCCAAGGTCCACACACCAGGGAAGAGCCCAGTCCAGGCTGCTCGGACTGCGCCCTGTTCCATGGCAGCCTTACTTAACTGAGCTCCCTTCCGTGGAGACGAACAACCTGAGCACATGGTCCTTATAGATTTATTTGCTGCACTATAAAGAGAAGCTGACGAAGACCTTTTGAATTATTTTCAAAAGGTCTTGAGTCAGATTCTACTGAACAGTGACTGGGCTGCCTCCCACAAGCTGGCCAGGTTTGGGCCCTGGGAGCAGTGCTGCGACCTTGAGGTCTCTCCTGGGCCTCTGCATGCCCCTGTTGCACTGGCCTCGTGGAATGGACACAACGCTCATCAATAAAAAGAGCAGTGGTCTGGATCTGTCTCACCCTGTCCTAACCTGTCAGGAACAGAGAGCGTGGGGACCCCACAAGCTACTTCATGGGCCGAAATGTGTCAGGAGATAGAAGCAGTGCTCAGTCCTCCTTCTGAAGGAGAGAGGGTGGAGGAGAGAGGAAGGTATGGGGGGCAGTCAGGTGCAGTTCTGTTCAGGTGGTGAGGTTATGGTACCAGACCTTGGGAAGGGACACTGCAGAGCACGGCACGTATGTAGGCTCCTGGCAACCACCAGGCCCTCTGGGTGTGGTCATAGCACCCATCACAGCCGGAGGGACAGAGGGAAGGGCCTGTGCTCTGCGAACCAAGGTGGAGAGGCAGTCATGGGTCTTGCTGCTATGGGCAGTTTGACCCCCTGCCTTTGACCTCCACTATGGCCTGAGCAGTTGCTCTCTAAGACTCTTCCGAGTGACCTTAAAGTGTCTGCCTTCCCACAGCCCCATTCCACCACCTGTGGGCTCCAAGCAACCTCATGAGAAGTGCCCAGAATGTGCCAGGTGGGGGGGTAGAGGGGTCTCACTAGCCCAGCAGCCTGTTCCCTCTGCATCAGACAGCCCTCCTGCAGGTGTGACAGGCTCTTACCAGCACTGTGGTGACGATGAGAGACCTGTTTGTCAGGGAATCGGTGACGTTAGGGCCTCGACCTTTGGCAACCTCTGTGATATTGAGCCCATCAGCAGGACTCCACACGCCAACCTGCGGAAACAGACAGACAGGAGACAGGGTGTTGAGTCCTCAGTCTGCCCTTCCTCTCTCCACATTAACAAGATCATCTCCTTCCCAGTTGCCATATCATTGCCATCACTGTCGTTGCCCTCATGCCTTGAGCTAACCATTCTGATGACAGATAACCTTGCCCCCCGATCCTACCCCAAGCATCGACTGTGCTGAATTCTGCCACCCCTTCCTCTTGCTGGCAGGTTCATCCCAGCTCACGGAAAATGCAGAGAGACAGGAAATGCAGAGCAGATGCCTAGCACGTGTTGGGGGAATCAGGGGTCCTGCCTGGGGACACCTCTTGGGAAGATACCTGGCGGTCTGCTGTTCACTCTTTGGGTCTCAGCCTCGGTCCCAGCTCTAGGGGTCAGATGCCTTCAAACACCCAGATGGCCTGGACCCGGGGAGATATTCCCCAGACCTGTGCAGACTGAGGAACGGAAGAGCTGTGTGTACACAGGCTGGCAGGCTGGAGTGGCCTGGGCGGTCTCTGAAGCTACTAGGGGGCCAGTAGCATAAAGCGAGTGAGCCTCGCAGGGAGCTTTGGGTGCCACTGGGCTTGAAGGCAATTTGCTCTGTGGTTTTACTTCTGAAGTTGGCAGAAATCCTGGCCATGGTGGCAAAATCTCTCCCCACAGCGTCACTGATATAGGGCTTGAGGAAGGAGGGAGGGAAGGAAAGATCACATTTACAAGCCATCCTCAAACCCTGGGCCTCTTGAAGGGCCCTTTTGACCCAACCCTGCCTGGCTGGCCCCATCCTGGCTGCTGTCTCTCGAGGAAGGCTTCAGCATGCCCACTCTGTCCTTGGGCCAGTTGGGGGGTACTCAGGAAACTCAATCAATTACACAGAAAGGCCGAATGCAAACATCCCATTCAGAGAGCTGTGCAAAGCAGATAGCAGAGAGAGAGATGTAATTATGCTTGGGTAATTCTGCCTTAATCCTCCCAAAGCCACCGGCTGGAGCTGGCTGGATCAGCTATGACCCAGCTTAGCAAACACAAGTGATGACATGAGAGGCACAGTGGCTGTGTTTGGGACTTGGCACCTTCTTGGGACAGGATCTCTGCCTAGGAGACCACTAAGGCCACGAAGAGAGTGGGGAGGCAGGAAGCATCAAAGAGACCCTTTTCCTAAGTGGGTCAGTCTCTGCTAGGGTGTGGAGCAGAGTGCTGGGTGCAGGGGGCACTCAACAGACATTAGCCAGAGGCTGAATCAATGGCAGGACCCTTGCTCAGTGAGCTCTGTGGAGCTCCAGCCACACGCCCTGCTAGAAGCCAGGTGCTACAGGGACAAGAGATCAGTTAGGATGAAGGAGGCTCTCTGCTCATGGGCCAGGTGGCTGTGACCAGGAGCCTCTGGTGGGTGCCCTGCAGGCCAGACTACACCTAGGGATGATAGAGTTTTTCTTGAGTATTAGCTACGGTCAATTTGCACCAGCTGCCTGGAGGGTTGTTGGGAGGATGCCGCAGGTGGGCTCAGATGGAAAGCGTACTCCGGTGATCAATTACTGATGCCTGCCACAGGCACAGAGATGAGAAGCGATGGCATGTGTGCCATCTAACTGCCATCCTTAGAATTCTAGGCTCTCCTTAGAGATGGGTAGCTGAGAGTGAAAATACAGCTACTTGAGTGAGTGATGTACTCACTGCAATTCTGCTGAGAAGGAAAGCTGCTCTCACCACTGCGGGGTGGAAACAGAAGCTGGAAAATGGTTTGAAGAGAACTTGGAGTTTGAGAACTCAGTTTGCAGGGGGTTGGACCAACCTGCCTTGATCTCAGGATAGAGACTACAGCCTCTGCCTCAGAGAGCCGATTCGACATGTGGTGTGAAACAGCTGCAGGAGAATGGTGAGGTTTCCCTGGCCACTCCCTACCCTGCACAGATGCCCCTGTGAGTTGGGAAACTCAGGAGTAGATGGAGGAATCACGGCCATCAGGTGCAATGTAGTCATTTCTGTGAGCCAGGCAGAGCCAGGTCTGCGCCTATGGGACAGAGGTTGTAGCCTACAACCCAGCCAATGGTATGGACACAAGCACAGGGGTGTAGGAGGGTAGGAGTGGCTGCAGTGTGGGATAATGTTTCAGAGAGCAGTGGAGACCAGGTCTGGGAGGATAGGTGGGGTGTGCTTCAAGGAGCCTTACAGGCCCGAGTGAGGGGCTGAAACTTAGTGACTTGGCCCTGGGGAGCGGTGGACAGTTCTGGAGCAGGGCAGAGCTGTATTTGAAGTAGCTTCATGTGTGCACATTTGTGGTGCCTGGAGGGCTCCAGAGTGAGATAGGAAATCAGGATGGGGGTTAAAATAAACCACATCAGAGGCCAACCCGGGGAATGTAGGGAGGAGACTAGAGGAAATTCCTTGAAGGACCAGTGACATCAGAGGGGGCTCTGGAGTCTTCCTGAACTCTGTTCCCTGCATCTTATATATGTCTTCTCTCAGGGTTGGAGAAACATCCAAGTAGCTCCCAGGGACCAGCCTGTTGTGGGACAGGCACGGCTGAGCCCCTGGTCCCCAGGTCCCAGGGAGTGCTGAGATGTGAGGGCCCATGTTAAATCCCCCTCTTGTCCCAGCAGCCTGATGGACAGAACATGCTGAAGGATCCAGGGGTCAGAACAGGTCTCATTGAAAACTTCTTATGTTAGCCAACCCGGGTGGCCCCAGGCCCAGGCGGGCTTGCCTTCCCTGTCCAAACTCTCCGGAAGCAGAAGCCTGAGAATTGGGAGTGGAGGAGCTCAGACCATGTGTCTCATCCTTCAAGGGCAAGAAGGTGTCCAGGCTCCCAGAAAAGCAATCCCCAGGCAGGTGTCCCCCGAGGGTTAGAAAGTTTCTTACCCAAGGACACGTCTGTCCCCTCTGCACCTTGTCAGGCCTACAGCCACTCAGAGATGGTCTGTCTGTCCCACGAACCTTTCATTGTGTTTTTCAGCATCCCTAATGGACCTTGCCCCCAGAGTGCTGGACCGAGTGTCTGCAGTAGCCAGGCCACTGAGCTCTGCACCCCTCGGTGTGACCACAGCCTCGGAGTTTCTGCCAGGCCTACAGACCTGTGAAGGCCACCCTGGGCATGCTGAGCCTCGAAGGGGCAGCTATGCTGGATTTTGCTCTCTGCCTCTGGGCCTCTGCCTGGGGCTTGCCAAAGAGCTCACAAGGCCCCTGCTTTCTGCCCGACCTCAGTCCTGGGTCTACGCACCTTCTCCAGGCCGTCCTCTTTCAGGCTGATGATGTCCAGATCAAAATCTGTGCGCAAGCCACTGGTTTTGTTGAAAACAATCCGTCCAGTCAGTCCTTCCCACTGAGCCTGCGGAGGGGAGAGGGCAGAGTGGAGATTCCTTGGGCTCATAAATCATCATTCGATACAACTGTACAATGCTTCATTTTAATTACTCCTCGCATTGATACTGTTCCCCCAAGACCATGATTAATTAATAATCACCTCCATCATTGCTTGGGCTGCGGTGCGAGCCAGCGATTTCCATAAATTCTATTATGCTCTTTAGCCAGCTTTGCATCGCACCTTCTCGTGTACAACATCGATCTTAGATGTGCTCAAATGAGCCCCCGCCTCGGAGCCATGGGAAGGGGGAGCCCCTGTCAGATCCCTGGGGAGGGGCGGGGAGGCAGGCGGGACCACCAAGAGGCTGAAAAGCCAGAGAGACCGGCTGGCTCTTGCTATAAAACCATATAGCTGGAGCAGCCCTCGGAGGGGCCAGGGAGACTGAGGACCCCCTTTTCCCCCAGCTCCAAGTCCATATACATCCTGGTTTAGAATTCTGGGGTCAGTGTTAGGTTCAACCACAGTTAGCTGTGACTCTGGGTATTTCATCTCACCTCTCTGCCTCAGTTTCCTCAGCTATAAAATGGAACTAATAATAGTATTCATCTTACAGGGCGAAATCAGTCCCGTAATATGCTGAGAACAGTGCCTGGCACACACACGGCCTGGATAAATGGTCACTTCTGTCATTTCTTAAATTCTCAACAGCGTCCTGAACACAGAAAGAAGCGGATGGAGTTTGGGCAGACCAAACCGAGAGAAGCTCCATCTTCCCGGTCAGGGTGGCAGCACTGACAGGCACTGTGTGGATTTGTGACTAGTTGATTATCACCCAGCCATGCTCATGAGCTTACAGACAGTCTGGTTGCTTTTGCACTGCAGCAGTAGAGGAGAATCTTCATGACAGAGACCTCCGGCCTGCAAAGGCTGAACGCTTCCCTATCTGCCCTTTAAGAAGGCGGTCTGCTCCAATACCACCTTTTCCGTGGGCCCAGGGCATCCATTCCTCAAGGCACTGGCACTGTTCTTGTCATGTGACCTCCCCAGAGCCCCAGGAGGTGGCCAGGCAAGCTGCGATTCTCATTGTACAGACTGGAAGAGAGGCCCAGGCCGGGCCCTGGTTCTGCCACACTGGTTCCTGTTCCCACAGGCTGGGCTCCCTGCGGATCTGAGAGGCTCCAGCCTCCCTCCGGACTGAACAGGTCAGCACCCATATGCACACTGACAAATTCTTGGGTTCACAGGATCCCAGCTAAACCCTTCGGAGCCTCCACGCACATGGGCAGCTCTGGGCACTGTAAAGTCTGCTGGGTAAGTGGGTATCGGGACACATGGGTGTCTTAGGAAGGCAGAGGGACAGAGCCTCGGAGGGATGGAGGAGCTGCAGAACAGAAGGAGTAGAACGAATGAGGGCTTTGCTCAGGTGAGCTCAGCTCTCTTAGGTGCATGGACAGGTTACCCACTTCACAGGTATTTAAAGAGGTTTGTACAGTCATGACTAAGTGGTGCGGTTTATCATTTCTCCTTTGCCATTTCCACACACAGAGCTCCTAGACCAGGGCTGGCCCTTGCCTAGGGAAGAGAAGCAGTCACTTGGGCTGGAAGCTGATCACACAGGGCTATTTATTACCCCTCCCTGCAAGCACCCATTGAGTTTGCATTGTGTTCTGACAGCAGGGCCTCATCGGTGCCCCATTTCATACACATGGATATGGAGGTTCAAAGAGGGACTGAGCTGTGCGGATCCCAAGTTCCAGTGGGGCATGTAGAGTCTCTAAATGTAGCTGAGTTGGACGGCTTGAGGTTGCAAGCCGGGTGCAGCAGGGAGAGCTCAGGGAGTCCAGGGAGCTGGGAACCAGGGGGCAGAGATTGAAAACTGCAGCAGAGAAGGTGAAAACCTCCATTTATGACTTCACAGGGAGGCTCTGCTTCCCTCAGGCCTACTCTCAGGCCCTCTCCCTGCCTCTCCTGGGCGGCCCCACACCCTCTGGCTATCTGCTGGCCCCCAGGGGAAATCACAGCAGGCGCCTTCAAACCCACACTGAGGAAGCCTTCCCCTGTCAGCTACTCTGGCAGGAAATGCCAGCAGGTGTGGCCAACCCTTGGGTGGGTGAACAGGGGCAGGGCAGGGAGCTGCAGGCCGCTCCTCCCCTTGACATTTCCCAGCCACAGCACAGGACTCACTAAATGAAAGATGCTTCTCACGCTCTGAACTCCGGCCTGGTATTTTGCAGCTCCTCTCGGAAATGCCAAGTCTTTAAAGTGATTTACTGTCACGCAGTCAGATTGGGAGACAGGCAACTTGGAAATGGACCCAGGGAAGGCTGTGTGCTAGGCTCCTGCGGGGCACCTGGCTTCTGGTGGCGGCTGGCTGCGGGAACATGGGTGAGCCCTTTGGCTGCTCCAGCTTTGGCCTCAACAGCCTAATGGGGAGCTGAGTGTTCTTGCAGGGGCTTTTTAGGGGGTGTGAGTGGGGAGGGTCCTTCACTGGGCCTCGGGCAGTCAGCCCTGGGAGGGCCAATGGGCTCTCCTTTCTGTGGTGGACTCTACAGGGTGACAGGCGGACAGGGTGGGGGTCCTCTGAGGCAGTGTGGACTGGAGACTGTGCTGGAACCCACTGTGAACATGGGAAACGGCAGTGAGAGCAGCCAAGCTACTCAGCATCTGCTGCACGACCTCAACTTTCTAATCCTCATACAACCCGACCAGACACACGGCATTATCTTCATTGGAGAGGCAGACACTGGGACACAGAGAGGTTCAGCAGCTTAGTCAGGGTCACACAGCCAATAAATGGTTATGCTCCTAAGCCACTTTTGTCTGGTCCTTAAGGCTCCCAAATCTCCCGTGGAGCCAGAGAAAGAGTAGGGCAGGGTTGTAGCCTAGACCACTGTGCCCTTAGAAGGAGGCCTGCCAAGGATGGAGGGGCAGGGATCTGGAAGTTGGGCCTCAGACTTTCCCAAGAGCAAGCGATGGCCGCCAGCCGGACAGGCAGCTAGCCCTGCCCAGAGCTCAGACCGTGAGTTTCCTCTGCAGTTTGGATGCGGCGGATGAGAAAGGGCTGTGACTGTCCGCTTTCGCCAAAGCACCTGATACTGGAGTCCCTCGCAGGGGTGAGGGAACTAGGGCTGAGGCCTGAATTGCTCACACACAAGAACTAGGAGGTCGGTGTCTGCCAGGTGAGGAATCTGACATCCAGGGATGTCCAGGAACTTGTCTAAAGCTACACAGCTGGGAAGAGGCAGCGATGAGTTCAAAGGAACATGGATCGAGCTCTAAAGCCTGTGCGGTATCCATATTCCTTTTAACATTGTTCTAACCTTTCGACCTCATCCTGAGGCAGTAACTGTGGACTTGGACCTCAGGAAAAGCTGTCCTACCCTGTGTGAGAGGCAGCCTGGTTCTCAAGACGCCTTCCTTTGCACACCGGATTACGTTCACAATGTGCGGGCTTGACAGGTGCTGCCTCCCTCCCGGGGCCGTGAGCTCTGTACATACGGACACCTGTTTCATCAGACACACGGGGCGTCGGGTGCATAACTCCGGCCAGGCACAGCATCCCAACGAAATCCTGTGGCAGCCCACTTCCTTTCTGGTCTCCTGCATTTATTACGGAGAGATCACCTATCTGGAGCCCTCCGAAAGGGCTTCCCCCAATACCCTTCCCCTAGTGCCCTTGTTATTGCCCTGGACGTGCTCACTCCCCGAGGCCTGGATATCATCGTCTCTCGCCTTTTCCACCTGCTGTTTCCTGGGCTGTGACTCTGGCCAGGCCATGGGTCAGGTGTTCTGCGCACAACTTTTCAGTCTGTCTTCCCAACAACCCCGTAAGGCAGAAACTCCTACTATTGCAAACTGAAGATCAGAGAGTAAGTCATCTCACCCAGAGTCACACAGCCTGGTACAGCGGAGCCAGGAGACAAACCCAGGGCTTAGCTTCTGTCTGTAAAATGGCAACAGCCAGCTCTGACTTGCAAAGATTACAAGGACAGCGGCTGATGGAGAATCCTTTGAAATTAAAAGCAGACACTGTTCCACAGTCAGCTCAGGAGCAGGACAGGGTTCACGCTCTCTGCTTCCCTGAAATCAGTTCTGTGGATGGGACTTCACAGTTGCCAGAACAGCGGTCCAGCCGGGAGCCCCCTGGGAGGTTGGCTGGAGCCCACGATGTGAAGACGAGTTCGTGGGGCCAGTTATTATTTATTGAGCTTCCACCCTGCACTAAGTATTTTCCATGTGGCATCTCATTTTTCCTTCATAGTGTCCCCATGAGGCGACCACGCTTCTTGCCACATTTTACAGGGGAGGCCACGGAGGCCCAGCAAGGTTTTCTAGCTTGCTGGGGGCTGCTGTTGTACTTTGAAGCCTGCTGACAAA
Source organism: Hystrix cristata (assembly GCA_004026905.1). Classification (NCBI taxonomy): domain Eukaryota; kingdom Metazoa; phylum Chordata; class Mammalia; order Rodentia; family Hystricidae; genus Hystrix; species Hystrix cristata. Next base: position 118,185 of record PVJO010000858.1, read on the forward strand.
GCTGACTACCTACTGAGCACTCACTATAGGCCAAGGACTTAGGCACTCAGTCACTCTGAAGATTGGTCCTATGGAGCCCATTTTTACCCGAGAAAACGGAGGCTTGGAGACGGAGGCTGCCAAATCCTGACGGAATACAAGTCAGTCTGGCTCCCAGCCCAGGGCTCTCTCTCCACGGCTCTGCTGCTCCGGAGCATTAGGGACCCAGGGGATGCCCGGGTTGGGGGTCACGGGACTCACCTCCTTGATGAAGTTCATGAAGCGGCCACCAAAACGCCAGGCCTTGTGCCGGTGGCATTGCAGGGAGTTCACGGTCATCTGGGGTGCCCGCTGGTAGCACACAGACACAATGTGCACGGCATCATACAGCAAGGCCGCGTCAGTCTGCAGGGAGGGACAGGGCCTATCTGAGGGCGGTCCTGAGCCCTGGAGTCCTCGGCCCACTCTACCCTGCTCCTCCCTCCCCCCACCTACTGGTCACAGCTGCAAGTTCTGTGAGCCCAGGATCCCTGGTCCTTATCCCTGTCATCTGTAACCAGTTGTTTACATGATTGCACGCCCACCTGATGGGGACCTCATGACCTATCAGATATGTCCTATTGAGCCCACTGTTCACAAAGGGAACTGAGGCTCGGAGACTGTGTGTGACCCATCTTTGTTACCCAGGCCCTTCTTCTGGGGCCTGGTGAGACACGGCAGGTCTTAAGAAGAGAAATGGTGGGAGGGAAGAAAGAAATGCAAAGGAAGGAGAGGAGGGAGGAAGGGAAGGTGGAGCAGAGGAAGGAAAGGGGGAGGGAGCCCCTGGGGTCTGTCCCACTCAGTTGTCTGCTATACCATCATCACTCCATCCAACAGGCCAGACTCTGCCCGGGGAGCCGCCTGCAGCCGCTCCATGGACCACTTCTCCACAATGGCTGAGACGTGGGGGTTGTCCACATTGAGGATGCGGAAGCCTGTCAGGTTCACCCCTGAGTAGCGGTACGGCTCCAGGTCTAGCGCGTAGAGATCCTAGAGGGAGAGGTTTGTGTAAATCGAGGTGTGGCCTCTCAGGCAAACTCCAGCCCCACCTCTTGCACCCTCCCTAGTGAGGGCCACCGCAGGGCCCTGTGGGAAGGGACAGGAGAACCTACAGGAGGACGGGACTCGGAGTCAGCTCGGAACTTGTGTCTGCCAGGACGATGCCAGTGCAGGGTGGGGGGACCCTCAGCCTGTTTCTTCTTCTACAAAATGGGGATCATTCCCTTTACAGGACCTGCTGAAACAGTTCATAGGAATGCCCAGCCTCATGCATCAAAGATGCTCCATTTTGCTTGTTTCCTCCACGGGGGACCTACTTTGGGAAGACAAAGAGTGCAGGGTCTAGACACTGCCACGTAACCCAGAATATTCCTTCCCCTAAAAAAGGGGATAAAGAGGGGGCTCAAGGAATCCTCCCACCCTCTTTCATCATCCATGTCAGAGCCAGGGCCTTTTCACCTTGCTGCCTAGGAGAGGCAACTAATGAATGGTCATCCTGTCTGTCCGTGGGTCAGGCCATGTCCAACCTCATCAACAGACAGGCTCTGGCCTATGGTCTGGGAGAACACGGCCTTAATGCCTGAGCAGCCCCAGCTCCTCCTGTGGTGCCAGCTCTGGGGCTGGGAGGGCTAGAGAGGGAAGGAGCCCAAGATAAAGGGGCAGCAGGAGGAGCCGGCTTTCTCTGGGCTGAGAAAACACAGCAACAGAGTGGGGGCGGGCAGCCCTCAGAGGAGCAAAGGAGAGCTTGGGGCGTGTTGAAAACAACCCCGAACTTGGAAATAGGCAAAAAGGGAGTAGTATATTCTTTCAGCATGCCAAGCAAACATTGCTTTCCCAGACTGTCCAGGATTATTTGACTCCCCACGGGAACATACTTAAGTTGGCTTTGCTGTTAGCTACTGGTTAAAGGTGTTGGCTACTGGTTAAAGGCCTGGATTCTGGGTGAACATGCAGATTTGTGTCCAGCAGAAAAGATAATCCCTAAGGTTGTGGTTTTATTGCTTTGGAGGAGATTAATCCATGTTGTGTCTAGCCTAGCAGTCTTATTCTACCCCCATCCCACTTGCACCTGAAAGAACTACAAACATCCTGTTTCTCAAATGCTCAGCCAGCCAGCTTCACCATCAGACAGGGCCCACCCATCTTTGAAATGTGTTTGGTTTACATCTGCATAAGAACTGTGTGTCTGATTCTTTGAAATATATACAGTGGTACCTCAGTTTAGGAGCTCAATTCTCTCCACGATTCTGGTCGTAAATCAAACTGGATGAGAACCGCATCAATTTTCCCCATAAGGTCCACACTGAACCTAACCACTGGATTTGATTCAGTTCTCATCCAACTAAGTTTGTGACCAGAATCATGGAAAGAATAAGTTCACGAACCAAGGTAGCACACTGTACCTTGACAATTAAGATTGGTTTCCTCCCACAAGTGGGGAAACTGAGTCTGAAGATTATGGCCAGAACTCCTTCTCACCCAGTGCCTGTACTTTTCCATACTCTTCTCTCACTAAATTGCTTTCCACCCTCCTGTGGCCAGCCTGTCCTCTCCCCTGGATCCTCCACTCCGTCACTCCATCCTGAGTCTGGAGAGATGGTGGGGAACCCTCTTGGCTGTACTTGACTCTCCATGGCTGCCGCCATCTCAACATCCAACCCCAGATCATTCAATGACAGCTCACACAAAGATGATGAGTGATGGAAGTTGGAGCCCACAGAGCAGATCTTTCTCTCTGTGCGGGTGCCCTGTGGTTTCTAAGATGTTCCTAAATGATGTTAAACTCCTGCTTTTCCTGCATCCTCCTAATGACTCCCTTCTGGAGGGCGCTGTGTTGATTTCTCCTTTGAAGGTTGATGGAACAGAGGAGAGGCTTGGAGCACACTTAAAAAGGCAAGAAAGTCTAGTGCTAACCTTGCCCAAACAAACACACTTGGCCTACCATAGCCACAGTTCCACATCTAGGGAGTCAACCAACCTCAGAACAAAAACGTTTTTAAAAATTTTTGTCTATACAGAACATGTAGACTTTTTTCCATTGTCACCATTCCCTGAGCAATAAAGTAGAAGTTATTTACACAGTATGTACTGTGTTACGTATTATAAGTAATCTAGAAGTGATTTAAAGTATACAGAAAGATATGCATCAGTTCTGTGCAAATACCATTCCATTTTATATAAGGGACTTGAGCATCTGCAGATTTGGGTATCTTTGGAGGTCCTGAGACCAACTCTCCGTGGATACAGGGGGACGAGGGGATAGACCTGATTCTGTCCCGGGGTTTGGGGATGGGGAAGAGGCTGAATGGCAGCAGGAAGAAGCAGGGTCTTCGGCAGAAGCAGGGTCCCTGCTGAGATGGCCAGAGGGTGTCTAAGTGGCCCCAGTCTCAGCGGGGAGCAAAGGGTGAACATGTGCTTTGCTCACGTGTTGAGTGTAAGTGAAGCAGGTAGTAAACAGTATTCTCTTGCTCGCTGGACATTGCCACCATCTGTAGGCCTTTTCTTTAGTGTAAATCCAACCCTATTGTTCCTCTGCTTAAAATATTACAAGCAAGCTATGGTGGCGCAGGCCTGTAATCCTAGTACTCTGGGAGGCTGAGACAAGAGGATCATAGCTCCAAACCCAGCTTAGGGGTATAGCTCAGTGTGAAGGTCCTGGCTTCAAATCCCAGTGTGTGTGTGTGTGTGTGTGTGTGTTTGTGTGTGTACTTTCCCCCATGGCTCCTGTAATTGTCTCAGTATAGTTTAGAGACTCCTCACCCCTCCAGCCTCACTTTCCTGCCCACCCTCCCAATTTTCACTCCAGAAGTACCAAACCACTTTTAGTCCCTCCCTTCCTCATTGGCCTCTCACCTGGTGTCTGAAACTTTTGTGCACATCTTATCCTTGTAGAAGGCCTGTCTTCTCAGCCCCTTTCCTCTCTGGGAGTCAGCACAGGTGTCACTTCTTCCTGGAAGCCTTCACATTTGCACATTCCCAGGAGCAGGCAGGGCTGCTCTGGCTCTCATCCTGGCTACAACTACCTGAGCCTGGGACTGTCTTCCTAGGAGGGTCCTGAGCGCTCTGGGCCTCAGAGTGGGAAGAAAGGTTGGCCAGCCCAGCGGCTCCCTGGGGGAGCTCTGTATGGGGCAAGAAGCTGGGAGCAGCTTGGCTGACTGCTCATGGTGGGTCTGCTTCAGCACCCAGAACCAAGAGATCTGCCTTGAACCCCCTCCGAAGCGGGGCCTGGGGAGCTGCATGGATTTTGTTTCGCGGGGTGGCATGTGCAAGTTTGGGGCCAGAGCTGAACTGCTGGGGCCACGGAAGAGACGTGGAGCCTGGGGAAACCCGCCTCACCCTTCTCTGGATGGGGCTCAGGCTCTGCTCTGATCAGCGCCCTGCTCATGTCTAGGGCTTGACAGATGCCCAAGATGCCAAGCCTGCCCAGGGTGTCCAGGACTCGGTACACCCTCTGTCAGGGCCAGAGGCTGGCCTGACTGTGTGCAGCGTGCAGCTCTGTCTCTGAGGGGGCCTGGGTGCCCGCGAAGCCAGTCGTCCCACCCTCCAGATACAGTGTGTGGTTGGCGGAGACAGTCACAGCCTGGGAGGGTCTGATGGGGGGTGGGGCTGGGGGTCACCTCTCCCCCCACCCCAAGCCTGGACTTAAGCACAAAGTGTTGTAGGGCTTGTGGACAGACAGCCTTCCTCCATGTGGCACAAAGGCAGTGGTTATGAGGTCTTGGTAAAGAAGCCTCTTTGTTTAACTCTAATTTTTTTTTTTTTGTCCAAACTGCCCTGGGCCAAGACCCCAAGTGCTGTACACAGTGAACTGTGGGCAACTTTGCTACTTGGCAAAAAGTTGCATCTCCGATGCCAAATGTTGACACACTGAATTCAGTATCGACGAGGGACCTTTTAGAAACATTCAGCATAACATAATAGACTAATTCATTAGCACCCCGTGGGTCTGGATGGGTAGAAGCTGAAGCTTGGAAAACGTCGCCTTAAGGAATGACAGATGAAAATATCTTTCCCATGATATAACTGTTATTGCCAGGAAGTGGCATTAATTGTGATTGCTTATCTATTAATTTATTATAATTCTTTTTTCACCTCCAGGCTTTTACCTACACATGACATGTACCAGGGCTCAGCTGGGGCTGATTAACGCGGGGTTATCTGGGAATGGCTCAAAGCTGGCTGGAACAGATAATGGCAGCTGGGGTAATTAAAATGTCTTCTGCGTGGGAGAGGCAAGTTCGGAGAATTTTTCAGAAGGAAAGAGTCAGTGACGTGGGTTTCCTAAGGGGAAAGAGATAAATGCCAAATGCCACTGACCTCTAAAGACTGCCACAGCTGACCAATGGGCCTGGAGAAGCAGAGCCACGAGGTAGAGTCTTAAGCCAACAGGGCTGGAGGGAGGACGCTGAGGCCTGGAACAGGATGTGGGTCAAGGAGAGGACCCGGGACACAGCTGATACCCTGACATGTGGGGGCTGCTGGGAATACCCTGGGAGACCCTCTATGCACACTTGTAGTCCGTTGCATACTGTCTACATTTCAGGGCTTTGCCTCACTGGGAGGGTCCACTGTCCTGATCCCCAGAGAGGTGTGGGGGAGAAGGACCGTGGCCTGGAATAGCCATGGGTAAGACCCAGAGTTGGGAGCCAGGCCAAATCACTGGTCTGCTGGGAGTCTGGGGCAAGTCATACAGTCTCCCTGATGCCAAGCTTCCCCCTCAGTCAACAGGGTGTGCAAACTCTGCCCTGTGATCTGAATGGGGTGAAGAGGAAAATCAGTGGATGTTGGAGGGCTTGGAAACCAGTGATGTGTGCTGCGGTGCTGGGATTTGCAGAGGCTCTATGCCCTGCCCGCCCTTGTTAGCTTCAATTGCCACACTTGGAGCAGGCTGGCCAGCCCAGGCATCATGTGGGATCTGCCGGCCAGGGCAGCCAGGGTACACTTTGTGTAAACTTTCAGCCTGATGGGTCTCAGCAGAGGGCTTTGAAACTGCACAGATCCCGGCTGGGACAAGTCTGTGCCCTGCTCCTTTCTTGCTGAGTTGCCTTTCTGAGCCTCAGTTTCCACTTTTCTATAAAACTAGGGAAGTCATAGCTCACTCAGAGAGTTGTTTCGGATTTTGGACGGGACAGGGTATGCTGAGTACGTGGGAAGTAAGCAAGAGTTACTGAATCAGTTTAGTTGACACTTAACATAGTATTAAGTACCAAGCACTATTCCGAGCTCCTTACCAATATCAATGTGAATACTTATCCCAACAGTTCTATAGAGTAAGACTGTTATTGTCACCATTTTGTACATGTGAAAATGGAAACAGTCTCAATCCTAGTCAGGCAGTCTGGCACCAGACTCCATGGTCTTAACTGATGGCTGCTATGACAATGTGATGGTAACTTCACTGGTTACATTGCGCTTTGTATCGCTTGCAGCTATCTGTTTGCCCACCACCCCTAGTTCAGGCATTGAAGACACCTACCGTGCCAGATGCACTGGGGCTCTGGAGACAGGTGACCCAGGCGAGCCCTGGGTCCTTGTGTACGTTAAGGAGGCCTGCTGGCCCGTGAGCTCTGCGTATCCCCCTCCCACCCAGCACCTCGCTCAGGGCTGGGAACTCAGACTGGATGTGTATGCGGCTGCTGGATAAATGAATAAATGAATCACTGAATTAGAGAAATCAAAGTAAGAGAGAGGGACACCGAATGGAGATAGAGGAGGGCTCTGGGGTGCCGTGATGCATTCTGGGAGACTTCCGACCTTGACCCCAGTGGGCAGTGGCATGACTGTAGAACGTATGGGGTCTCCAGAGTCATGCCCTGGAGTGATAATAGGGATCTGGCAGCCTCATCTCAAGCTGCTGATGACTTCGTAGGATATAACACGGCAGGGACAAGCTGTCGTGGGTGGGCACAGATCCAGAAGGGACTCTGGAGAGGAGGTACCTGAGTCTCAGCCCCCAGCTTCCAGGGTCCCTTTCTCCCCAGTGGTATTCGAGGCCTCCTTTGTGTCAGCTCCATCTCTGTGGACCCGCCCCAAGCTCACTTGCTCACTCCTGTGCATGATTGCTCCCAGCTACCTATACCATGTGCAGCTGGGAGGGGATGAACATGGTCAGCTCTCACAGGCTAGAGTGAGCAAGCTCCAGCACGCCACTGAAGAGTTAACTCGCCTCTTGGTCTTTGCTTATTCTGGTCCCTCTGCATGGAATGCCATTCCTCCTTTCCCCTGGTGAACTCCTACTTATCCTTCAAGGCTCAGTTCAGGCATATGTTTTTCTATAAAGCCTGTCAAACTTCCTTCTTCCCACCAGCCCCTCAGCACTTAACATCAACCCGAGCTGTGCCCCACAGCTGTCTAGCCAGGGCCATGAAGGCACAAGCCTACTGTATGGGAGCCAGACACAGAGACATGAAGAGAATGCTTTGCTCCGAGTCATCCCAAGGTACAGTAGTCAGATTAGCACAGATGCCAGGTAAGAAACATTAACTGGGTGGAGAGAAATGAATGAAACCTCTTAGAAGCTTGCGGGGGCTACAGGAACGGGGCTAACTCTGACTGCAGTGGCTCATTTCAGTGAGAGGATGGTCTGCAGGCCCATCGCCTGCCCTGGACCCAGGATGGGCAGCACAGCCCCTCACGGACCCGGAAGGTCTGAGGACATCTGGCTTCAAGTTTGGGTGAGTTGGTACTTGTGCCCCTTTGGCACAGGGAAGCCTTTATTCTGCTGATCTCAGGCCACAGCTAATTATCCTAATGGGTTTAAATGGTCCTAAATGTTCTCAGAGTTTGGACAGAACCCATCTAGAGCCTGCAGGTGGGCTGGCCTGCTGACAGTGAGGGGCTGACTTCAGCAGGGATAGTGCAGGAGTCTAGAGTGGCAGTTCTGGTCTAGCTAACATGTGAGGCGGGAGGTAGGCATGGGAAGCCAAGGCTGAGGACCAGCGTTCATAAGAGTAGTCAGAGCTGCTACTTCTATAGCTCTGCATGAACCAGGCACTGCTCTCAGCATTTTACATGGCTGACTCATTAGTCCTCACAACCCTAGAGGAGGTAGAAACCCATTTTGCAGAAGAAGAAACTGAGGTACAGAGATTAGATGACTTACCCAAGCTCCCACACCAGTAAGCACAGGAAGTATGTCCACAATGGCTTGAGTCTATGTCTTAATCTTAACCTGTGGCTTCTCATAGGTAGGCAGGTCACAAAGACATCTTTGTACCTTTTCCTGGGGCCACCCCTACAGCCTTAAGGCAGCTCGGGTCTCCCCTAGCTGCAGCACCTGTGTTCATCAGGCTGGCCCAGTCCAGGGCACAGTGCCCTTGATGTGAGGGACTCCAACCCCTCCTTGTGCCAGGCCCCCAAGGTACGTTACCAGAGTGGTGAAGATGAAGTGGTAGTACTCGGTCATCATGCCCATGGCCATGGCCTGCAGGAAAGCACAGTGTCAGCCACCAGCTGGGATACCCTGGCGACCCGCCCCTTTACCCCAGAGAGAACTGAGGACGGGTCAGGCTGGCTCCTTGGAGCAGGGTGTCCTCTGAGGTCTCTGAATAGTGAGTGACTGGCTGGCAGAGGCCGGGGATTTCACACTGGACAGATCGAGATGCAGGATTTGGGGCCACATTCTCCAAAGAGTCCCGGTTCTGCACGCTCAGGTGGGGCTCAGCTAGCTGTTTTCAGGCAGTGTCTCTGGATCCACCACACATGGAGAGGAGCTGACAGCAGCTCCAGCTGCCCCCTGAAGCACCTGGCTCTACTCTGCCCACTGCACTGACCTGGCTCCTGAGCGCACCCGGCCCCCAGGCAGGCCTAAGGACAGGGGCTGTCTTCAACCTGAGGATGGAAGAGCCCAGACCTTCTTGTTTTCCAGGTCCCCTCTGACCACACAGCAGGCCACATAGCTGCTGCACCTCCATAAAAGCTACATTATAGATATTTTATTAGAAGACTGTAATCTTTAGCACTAATGACTATAATGTATTTTCTACAGAGTTCCTTAGAATTCTGGGCCCATCAAGTGGTCTGGGGGAAATGGCACAGGTCACATATACCTTGAAACTGCTACAAGTCTGTCTCAGCCTGGAGTCTTCCAACCCCCATCAGCAGCAGGGGGCTTCTCTGGAACCTGGCAGCAGCAGACAGTTAGAACTGCTTTCCGCCTTGCATTTAGCTGTGCACAGAATCCTTGCCTTTAACTCTAGAAGTTTCCAAGTCACATGGACTGGAGAGTAAATTCTGACTCCTAGCTGGATGATCTTGAGCCCACTACTTTCCCCTCAAGCCTCAGTCTCCTCACTGTCCACTGGGTGTGGTATTGTTCCTCTTTTCCAGAGTTAATAGGAAAGACGGGTACCTGGTGGAGTAACTCTTCAGTAAACCAAAGTTGCGACTCTAAGTGCCATTACACTACACAAGGTGGGGAGAGGGGGAGCACCAGGAACAGGGGTCCCAGTGAATTCAGGTTAAGGGATTTCTGGGGAGTGTGTGTTTCCTGCACAGCGACGTTAAGGGTCCCCCATGCCCAGTGCACACCATGCGCTGGCACTAAGATGAACTCTGCCTTCCTCGCCTCACTGAAGCCTGCAGAGCTGTGTGTCCCGGGGATTGCTAACCCCATCTGCAGAAGAGGGAGTGGCTGGGGGCAGGGCAGAAGCTAGATACGACCTTGAGAATTAGCCTTTTAGCTGCTGTGAAGGAGCCTCCTGTGCATGGGGTGGGAGTTGAGTCTGCCATTTCGCTGGGGCACCCCTTGAGGGGCCCAACTGGAGGGGGAACTTCAGCTTCCTCTGGCTTTGCAAACTCCCCTGGTCCTGCTCAGCACCAATCCCCCTGCACCTGTTTCCCCAGCTACCTGCATTTCCCTGGGTCTTGTGTCAAAGCCCCACAGAATGCCTCCTCCAATCACCAGGGAGACTTTCTAGGGTGACATAGATGCCTTTTACACAAAACATAGGCTCAGAGCAGAATGCTATGGATTTCCTCTGCGGCCCCCTCAGAGGTTGCTGGAGATTTTTGCTGTGGTTTTCTTAGGTGGCTGCAGCACTTGGCTCTGGTCCCCAGCGCACCATGCTGAGCTGCGCTGCTGGGAACAGAGCCCCGCACAGGACTGAGAGCCCTCCTCCTCCCCACCATTGCTATGGAGCTCAGCAGATGGTGTGAGGAACCTCGATGCACCTCCCTGTAATAGGAGCAAGTGCCGCAGGGTGTGAGGAATGAGTGACTGGGAGAGGCAGTGAGGCATTCCGGGGCTGCTCCTGAGAATCTGAGGTCTCTCTGTGTTTCCTGGTGGGCTCTGCTTCTGGGTGGCTTTGGGACCCTCTTGCAGCCAGCCTCCCGCCTGCTCAGAGGTAGAAAGGGAATTAGCATTTACTGGGCACTCTTGGTGTGCCAGGACTGAATGGGGCAGACCATCCAGCTGTCCTCACAAGTCTGAATGTGAAGACTACTGTGTGGGTTTTACTGCTGGTGAAACTAAGGCTCAGAGATGCAAAATGACACCATGGTCACACAGTCAGGGAGAGGCAGGGCTAGAAGCCAAACTGGCCAACGTCATGGCCGTAACCAGGAACGAGGAGGTGGGAGAAGTGACTGGCAGACCCCAACCGCCCCTCTGCTGGCCAACACTCACCTGCTTGAGAATCTGGGCTGCCATGGTGTGGCTGCAGTCAAAGATAATGCGGAATTCCCGGCCGCGTTTCATCTCTTTGAGCAGGGGGCGGGAGTCATCAGAGTCGATGGGGAGCTGACGGATCTTCAGGCGGATGTTGTATCTCGATGGGGCCATGATGAGCTCCTGTAGCCGGATGAGCCCTGAGGGGGACAGGGCACAAAATACACACGTGTACATGCATGTGTACACACAGCTGCAGACATCAGGTCTGCAGTACACGTGGCACTGATAATGTGGTCCACAGAGATATGTGTGTGTGCATGGACACACTCACAAGTGTCCAGAGACAGGCATGAGTCCACTCAGGCACAGATGTGTACACACCACCTGTCCAGGCCTGCATGTACCATGTACACCAAGACTGGCAAGCAGATATATGTATGTACATATGAACACGCGCTTAGACACATGTGCATGCTACTGTATTTAGTACACACACTTGGGCTTATATACACATGTGTAGATGTAGACAAAGGCCAGTGTACACATGGCTACAAGTACGTGTATGCAGAGACTCAAAAGGAGGCACAGACGGCAAATTCCTCCTGAACACACCCACCTGCATCTCCCGAACCCAGAATGGTCATAGAGACAGAGTTTTGTGTAACAGGGGGCATAATTTCCCAGACATCTCCGGCAAGCCTGCCTCTGGCATGTGGACAGAGGCTCCAGCCTCCACAGTACTAACACATTGCAATCGCTGGACTACCAAAGGCCGAGTAATGTCTGTGTGCCCCACCCCATGGGGAGGCTGGCTTGGCAAACTTTAGGCATTCATTCTTCCAGCTCTAATGCCACACCTCCTCCATGAAACCGGCTTCCACTGCTTTGTTCAGAAAAGATTTCCTGCCCAGACAGTCCCGCACGGCCAGCTTGCTAGCTTTTTCCCTCAGCCTCCTCTGGCATCGCCTAATTCTTCTTGTCCAACCATGAGGACGCTGAAATTGGAGACTGGGTCCCCATAATCCCTGGAGCAGGGCCTGGCCCTCAGGTGGTACTCAACAGAATTTTCCATAATTGGATTGACTTACTGTTTTTCTCTCCCCGCACTGAAAAATCTATCCTCCACCTTGGCATTTTGTAAAACCACTTAATCTGCGGACTTCCAGGGAAAACTGAATGTCACTTCCTGGAGACAAATGGCTTGCTTAGGTCTAATTAAGTTCATTTCCGTCCCTATTTCAAGCCCCGTTCTTGCTGACTCTTCTCTGCAGTCTGGAAAGGAGTCTGCTCGCTGCTCTCCAATGGCCCAGCTCGGCCCATGCAGGAGAGCTGAGGCAGCAGGTCCCTTCCCGGCCGGACCCCGCCAGCCTTGGCTCAGTGGCTGCCTCCTGGCTCACTGTTCACACAGCTACATCCCATCTCTTCACCGACAGCACTCTGATTTTCCTTTGGGGAACAACTGCTCCCCCAGTCCCAGTTTATATATTGGGGCCAAAATATGTGGCCCCAGCCGGGCCAATCAGCACATCCTCTAGAAAAGGGGGTTGGCTTAGAGATGGACACGGGGCACAGTCAGCCCCATCAGAGTGACTCCCAGAACCACGTCAGAGTAACTGGTAAGAAACACCTCCTTTTCATTCGACTTCAAATAGGGAGGGTATAAGCCAGGGACATAGGACTTCCCAAGGACTCTGACAGCATAGAATCAGAGAGAACAAACAGAGTAAGGAAGTTCTGATTCTCCTTTGAGCCTCTGGATCAACCAGTACCCGAAGCGAAAACCACCCTGAACTTTCCAGGAAAGGTTGCCAACACCGCCCCACCACCTAAAACACACACACACACAATTTTTTCTTGAGCTAGTCTGTACTGGACAGGCATTTGCATCAACAGCTACTTGTCCAACATCTGGATAGACTCCCCTTGCTCACCCCACTCCAGAAGGCTCCAACAAAGTCTCGTCTCCCAAGCAGTCTCTGGTTTATAGGCCGAGTCTGGGCATCAGGAAAGCAGTCTAATTGCTGTCTGTCAGTCCACTGTGCTGGGGAGGACAGATGTGTCTCCCAAAAAGCCCCAGCACAAGCTTTGCCACTGCCACTGTCTCACTTCTCTGCCATTGTCCTGATGACACGTCTGCATGAGCCTCTTGCAGGACAGAGATAGAGGACAGCTGGCCCTCGCTGTCCTCCCACTCAGGGGCCTAGACCCGGGCGCAGTGGCTAGGGGAAGAGTCTGGAGTCCTAGAGAGGTCTTGACCAGACAGGCTGCTGTGCCTCGTAACACTGGACCTGATGGGAGGAGAGGGATGGTGTCACCTTGCCTCAGCAAAGGAGGGCCACAAGCTGACCCCAGTCACACACACAGAGGAGTCCCGGCCATCCTCTTCCCCGTGTAGTCAGCTGGCTTGGCTGAATGATGCTGACCACTCATGTTACCGCGTCACTCTCGCTTTCAGACCATGCTCAGCATCAGTAGGCATGTGGGCTTTGGGGACCCAGAACACGAAGACAGGGACAGGATAGATGCTGAAGCAGAGGCCACCGGGGCCTCCTTGTCAGCGAAGCACATGGTCCCATGTAATGCATGGTGACCCACATTCTCCAGCAGCGAATGTCAGACCTTCTTCCCATCAGTGTATTCCCAAAGGAGACCAGAGCTCCTCCCGGCCTGGCCCAGCAGAAGATGAGGCCGTCTTTGTTTGCCTGAGATGCGCTTTCCTTCCTGGCTGCTTCCCTAATCAATCCCTCTCAAAATATCTGCAGTGAATCATGGTTGTGGGAACCATGCATTTCACTTACGAAGCACTTCTGCATTCATTACCCTATTTAACCATCTCCCAATCCTAGAAGGCATGTGGAAGAGCGATTTGCATTCTGATGTTGCAGATAAAGAAACTGAGGACTACAGAAATCAAGGCACCTTCCCAAGGTTTTGCAGCATGCTAGGAAGGGGATCAAAACTTGAGACACAATCTTTTGGCTCCTAGGCTGGGACCCTCTTCTTCACCCCAGATTTTTCTAAACATTTCCTTTCACTCTTGAGAAGACTTTTTCTTTAGCTGGACTCAATGGCAGATGCCTATAATTCCAGATGCCTGTAATTGGAGGCCGAGGCAGGAGAATCACAAGTTCAAAACCAAGTCTATGCAATTTGGGCAGATCCTGTCTCAAAATATAATAAAAAGGGCTGAGGGTGTAGCTCAGTGGTAGAGTACTACCACTACCTGGCATGTGTGGGTTCAATCCCCAGCCTGGCAAGGAAAAAAATGTAAGACAGTCTTTGTGCACAGATCAGGTTAGGCAGGTGGAGAGCCAGCACAGCTCGAAGGGCAAACAGTGGTTGTTCCCTCAAAAGCCACTGTCTTTAAGGTAGATTGCAATGATGGCCCCAATTCTTTGCCCCTCCTGATATGCAAGCCCTTGGCCATGGAACCCTGTGTGCCCTCCAATCTTGTGACTTTTCTTGGCCAATGGGGTATTAGCGGGTATGATGCGGGCAGACCCCTGACATGGAACTGTATACACTGGGTTTGCTGTCTCGCCCTCTGCCTTTGTCCTGCCTGCTTGAACCTTCTGGAGGATAGACATGGAGAACTAGGACTCACTGTCCTCCCAGCCAAGCCTGGTCTAGACCAACCAACAGGCAAGTGGACAAGCCAGCTGAGACCAGAGAAACCTCCTAGCCAGGCCAGGTAAATTATTGACCCTCTGGACTTGGGAGCTAACCAAATGCTTATTACTTTAAGCCACAGAATTTTGGGAGTACTTTGTTACATAATTTACTGTAAAAAGAGCTAACAGATGCACCCTCTTCCGGATTGTTAAAAGAAATGAGCTTTGGTTTGATAGCAAGATGCCAGTCCAAGAAGTGACTTGAGATTGGGAAGAGCCAATCAATGCCAACCCCATTCCCATTTGACAGTGTTTAGAGTGACAGGCCTGGTCCCAGGGAGCTATACAAGACTGTCTTCTAAAAGAGTCTGAGACAGATTTTCTTCCTTGCTGAGAGGCATGAGTCACATTAAGACAAATCCCTTCGGCTCCTACCTCCTTCCTTCCTTCCTTCCTCTTTGGGTGAGCTCATGTGAAGAAGGGGTGCTTGGCATCGCAGCAACTTTATTGTGGCTGTGAGGGAAAGCCGAGAAGGCCATGGCAAGACTGAACCAGCGCTTTGGTTTTGTTGAGCTGCTAAACCAGCCCTGGAAAGGCCGGTTCCTAGTTGTTGGTGAGATAACTAAGCAGTTAATGCTTGAGTCAGTTTGAGTTGGGTTGTCTGTTACTTGTAGTCAAAACATGCTAATGGGCACAGCCCCTAAAGCAGACACAGCCAGAGTCTGCTCTAATGTACTTCCCATTCGCTGCATGTGATGGGCCACAAGCTGTCCTGCCTCTCTGGGAACAGGCTTCTTGCCATCTGCTACTCACTTTCAAAGTTGTATTATTGCTCGAATCCAGCCCTCGATCCCTATGACTGCTTGTCTGCTTGTCCAAACCTCTTCTCTCCTTGACTCCTCTCTTTTAAAATGTTTGGACTGAACTCAGCTGAGTCAAATTAGAAATCGAATTGAATTAAACTGATTAAAAATTGCAGAGAAGAATGTACTGGGCATTGGTAAGGGTGAAGAAATGATGCCCTCATCCCTTCTTTCTTTTTTCTTTCTTTTTTTTTTTTTAAGTAGTTAATAGTAACTCCAAAACATCAGCTCTGAGGGTCAAATGGTATACATGTAGTCAGAGCTAGATAGTTTGGGGGACAGGATGCTCCAGATTTAGCGTCAGTTGTGACCAGTTCCACTAGCATGGTGCCCGTCACCTTGTCATGGCTTCTATTCCTCTGCAGAGCCTCCTCTCCCCACCCCCGGGCAGTGGTTTATGCCAGCGTCTATTCCGCTCACTCCGTACCCACGACATTCCAGCTGCAGCTGTACAACGTCCTGCTCACTTCTACTTCTTCTCTTCTGTTCTGCCCCCAGATTCTCTCCGAAGAATCCCTCAGATACAGGCCTCTTTTCTTCCTGTGGGTCTAAGACAGCCACCCCTGCTTTGGCTTGCTTGCTCCTGGCTTCCCTCCAGCCTGTTCATTTGATTTGTCTCCTCCCACTCTCCATACTTCAACCATCTCCTCAAGCCAGACTTGTGTAGCTACGACTGCCGCGTGCAGTCTCACCGCTCCCTTTGCCTGTCACGCCCTCGCCACGGCTCTCCCTGCCCTCGCATCTGAAGGCCTGGCAGCAGGTATGCGAGGATCTCCCTCCTCTAGTATGGCGGTGCAGACTAACCAAGGCCACAGAGCTCCTCCCCCAGGGCCTCCAGCTCTGACTGTGTGCATACATCGCGGCGCTTGATTCTCAGCTCGGGTGGCCTGAAAGCACCAGGGACCTCTAGACGGGCACCTGCTCTCCTGTAACATGATTACCTACTCAAAAATGGGTTAATGTCTTTATTTCTTCACCCTCGCACTTTATCCTGCAATACTTAATTAGCGTTTAATTCAACTTGATTTTCAGTTCCATTCAACTCAATCCAATCCAATCCAATCCAGTTCAACTAACATGTGAAAGCACCTACATTGTACCTGGTCCCGTGCAGGCACGAAGAAGTGTGGTCTGGAGGCAGAGATGGCTCACAGACAGACATCATTTACTGCAGTGCTACAGAAACACTGGCGGTGGCTCGGAGTGGGCAGGAACGTCCCTGCGTGGCAGGGCCCTCTTGCTGCGGACACTAGGGAGCAGTGGGGGCCCAGCTTTCAAGGGTCTCCAGTCTGGTGCTTTGGGCATAGCAGGAACTCAATGGATGTTTGTAGAATCCCGAGAAAAATAAACAACTTTCTGATTGTCTCTTCTGAGGGCTTCTCGCCCTGATATTCCCACTGCCCATTAGGAGGTAATCAAGAGCTGACATGAATCACAGGCGCCCGAGAGCTGGAGGGCTCTTCCGAGACCGAATACTGCAGCTCTTGACAAGTGGGAAGAGTGAGCCCAGATGGGTTAAGTGACTTGCCAAGGTCACTCTTTCTTACGAGGACGGGCTGAGAAATGTCTTGGGATTGAATCTTTAGAAAGAGAGGAGCGAGGAAGAACCAGCTAGGTGCTGGCTCTGAGCGTGGGCCTCAGACTTGGGGCCCAGTGGACACGGCATGTCATCTCATCAGCCTCAGTTTCCTCGTTTCTAATGGATCACTCCAAGGACTCACTGAAATTAACTGAGAACACCCCTGAACCACTTGGCTTGCTGCAGACAAGCGGAAGTGGTTTTTAGTTCCCTAATCCAGGAACTTCCTCTGTCCTCGGATGAGGGCAGGGCCTGGCAGGGCACCTTTTCTCCCCCATCTCCCCCTGTCGCCCAGGCCCTTTCTGTGACTTCGTGCACAGCTTCACAGAGACAGCAGTGTGGTGGCCTGTCTGTGTCCCCTCATCAACGCAGACCTTGCCAAGACCAAGGTGGAGGTTTTATTCATCCAGGTGTCCGCAGCTCTCAGTAATAGATGAGGCCAAAAGGAAAGGCTCAGAATGCATTTGCTGGATTTTTAGCATATATCTGATCAGGGCCTACACTAAGGGGCCTGGGACCCAGAGGCAGGGGGTGGGCGACACATTATCCTAGAGTTTTCTGGGAGTGAGTCTCAGGCTAGATCAGAAAGGTTAGGCAGGACTGCCCCAAGCCAGTCCCACTCAGAAGAATGCCACCATTAGCTCCAGCCGGGCAGGGAGTGTGGGACAGATGCCTCCTGCCCGGGGAGACCACAGCACACACGCCCCGCGGCCCCTCTGCTCCTCCTGCCCTGGGAGGATGCGGTGAGAGCCAAGTGCCCTCTTCTGCAGGTCTGGTCTTGCCTGGGTCACATGGTGGGATGGGGCATCCATGTGTGAGCAGAGCTGGCGTGAACAGCCACTTTTGTGTCTGAGTGTAGGTAGAGATGAGTGTGTTTACTAGGCACAGGTGCAAAGATGGTCAGAACTCACTCCAGTGAGCACTCTGTGTGCCGGGCGCTTGCCGACATCATGGCCTTTAATGCCTACATTTTGTAGAGGAGATGCCCGAGGCACACATGTGGGTACACAGGCAACCAGTAGGGTAGCTGGGATTGAGACCAGAGTGGTTTCGCTCCAGCAGGTACACATGTAACTTCAGGCCACGTCCCAAGCGACCTCTGGGTTTGACAGTGGATGTGTTGGCTGCAGATGAGAATGTGCAGGTGGGAGAGTACGGGAAGGTGAGGAGGCTGTGCAGGTGAGTACAGGTGTGTGTGATGGGCAAGCTGGGGGCTGAGTGCAGACCTGAGCACTCACACTGGACGGAGGCTGGAGGTGGCATGTGCGGGAAAGGTGAGGTAGGTGTGGGCAGGATGCGGCAGAGCAAGGTGTGCGTGTCCAGCATGCACAGGGTGCAGTGACCTCGGGGCAAAGAAGGGGTATACCTGTAGGACACTGCCTTTTCCTAGGGCAAGTCCAAGCAGATGAGAGCCTGAAGCTGGGGCTCTGTCCCCTTTCCCTCCCAACCCGGCCTGGCCCGAGCACTCACCTGTACTGTCGTCGTAGACCACAGTGGCCGACCGCCACTTGAGGTGCTGGACCAGGTCAAGGATGGCGTGGCTGAGTGAGGCATAGTCAGGGTAGAGGTTCACATAGAAGGTGTCCTTGTTGTCCAGTGGGTGGTGCTTCCAACGCAGCTGGATGTGAGGCACCTCCAGGGCGTTGCAGATGGACTGGACGGCATTGGTACAAGAGCCCTGCGATGGCCCGAAGATTGCCACCACACCCAGCGCCAGCTGGTCACAGGCTGCAGTGATGGAGGAGAGTGGCACAAGGGTCAGCAATGGGGGTTGTGGGCATGAGGGGACGGTGAGTTTGATGATCTGGTAAATGGGGGAGAAACAGCATCTGGAACCCTCAGAGGGTGGATGCCTTGCCGTCTATGGATCTCAGTTTTCTCATCTGAAAAATGGGGGTACCGCCTCTCCTTCCTTTGACCACAGGACGGTGGGAGATGATGTGTGAAAGATGGGAGCCTGGCGCTGGTCCTTAGGAAGCACTGAGGACACAGGTGTGCTGGTTCCTGTGATGTCTTAGCCATTGCAAGCAGCAGCACTGCTAGCTCCATACCAGGCCTGTCCTCTGGGAGCTGGGGTCCCCTGGGAACACAGGCATCTGCTGGTTGATGGCTCTTAAGCTTCACCCTCCAGCCCCGACTTGGCCATCTTTCTTCCCCCTCAGTATCACCATTGAAATAGCTAAGATGTATCTTGGACCAACATGTCCAAAATGACCTTACTCTTCTCCTCTCAGCCACCCTCCTCTCCCTCAAGGGCACCTCCAATGTCCTTGACCCTCGTGCCCCAAGCCTTGGCTTTGCCTCGACTTCTCTGGTTCTCTTGCATACCACATCCCGGCCCAAGTCCTGCTGTTCCTCCTTCAAAAGCTGTCACACTCGGGCCACTTCTTCCGCTCCCGCTCCTGTCTCCTTCCTTGGTCCAGTCACCATGGTCTTGAGTTTGGATCATCACACTCAGTCATCCTTCTCTGAGTCTATTCTGCTCACTACAGCCAGCGAGTGTTCTTAAGACATAAGGCTTTGCTTCAAGTAGCCCCATCTCACTCAGTGTGTAAGCCAGGCCCACACGTGCTGACAAGGCCCAGCTTGATGTAGGTCCTCCCCACCCCTGCCAACCCCATCACCTTTCTGACTTTGTCACCTGCCCTTCTATCCCTTCAATCCCCACTGACTTCCAGGATGTTCCCCAAATACACTGAGCACACTTCTTCCTCAGTGCCCTTGCACTTGCTGTCCCCCCTCAGATCTCTGCATCTGTGTCTTATTAGAAAGGTCACCACTGCCCAAACTCTAATAGCAATCTCAGTCCCACCATTTCCTAAGCCCCACACCCTGTTATATTTCTTTCTTTATTTGATGACCGCCAAAAGTCTGGTTCATTTGTTGACTTTCTCTTTCCACTAGAATATAAGCTCTGAAGAGAAAAATGCTTGATCTCTGTTGTTTATTGCTGTATCCGCAGCGCTTAACCGACATCTGAGGAGGGAATGAGTGCCAAATCACTGCCTTCAAACAGTCTAGGATCCCGGGGAGGCCCCAGGCCAGGCAGCGCAAGGGGACCCCTCAGGCATTCATAGCGGGCAGCTCCTGAGGAACCACGCCCCTTTCCTCCAGCAGCCGTCTGCAGTCTTCCTGTACACCCGCGATGTGTGTGGGGGCACGAATACACTGCGGTTCTTACACAGCCTGTCTGCCTCAAGGGCTTCTGAGCGTGACTCCTGGGCACAGGCCCGCCCCGAAGATTTGTAGGGCCCAGGGCCGGAGTGAAAGTGGAGACCCGCATGCCATGAGGCTCAACGTTTAAATGGGAGTCAAGCTAATAAACTGTTAAAGAAAATGTGCATTTTCTGCCTACCTTGATATGTGCACCTTTGTAATGGCCTGGAAAATCAGGTGATAATGGGGACATCTTACACACGGTGACATGGAGGAAGTGGCACTCAGCCCATATCTTGTCTCATTAGCTCCATCCTGAACCATCATCAGAGCTTTGCATCTTCCACGTGGACACCTCAGCCCTTCTATCCAAGCCCTGCCCAGACCTCCACACACAGCTGTCCCTGGGTTGCCCTTAGCGCCTTGGAAGCCTGTCTCTCCCTTCATGGACAGACCCTGGGGAGAGGGGCATGCAGGGCCTGTGGGCTCAGGGGCACCTGGGCAGGGAATTCGGGGTTCTAGATAGTGAGAGAAAAGTCTAGCAGGCTCTCGAGGGGTGAGTTCCCTTGGTCTCAAGAACCCATGTCCTGGGAGGAGAGGCTGACCAGAGGCGGGAGAGCTCGACCAGAGGAGGGAGAGCCCCTCTAAAGTCCAAGGTGGTACCAACTGATCCAGACATACAGAGCAGATTTGACTCCATGATGCGGGTGATCTTGGAGTATTTTTCCTCTTAGCTAACACCTACCACTAACCCCACTGCCTCCTGGAAAGAGGAGGTATTAGATAAAGTATTTGTTTTTCCTGTAACTTCTCCTTCCTCCAAGAATACCAGAGAATGTTACTTATGGGCTGGGTGAGGAGTGTAGCAGTGTGGGGGTGGACGGGAGTTTGCCAGAGCCACCTAGAGTATGGGCGGTAGCAGTCGGCTGGGGGAGCAGGGATCCTTATGGCCAACACCAAGGCAGGGGAGGACACAGAGTGGAGGACGTGGTGTCTTACAGTGCTCCTATGGTGTGGGAACTGGAGGCCAGGTGAGTGCAACGTGGTTTTGTCACCTTAAAGTCAAGCCTTGGGTGACTGCCTCTGTGTGACTGCGTGTGAGACAAACCTTGGTAATAAGAAGTGCTTCGAAATTAGGAACGCTGGGTTTGTTAGCAAATGGTCAAACTTATGGACAGTTCTCTTTTCAATGTCTTTTCTGTTTCTGCTTCAACCTATGCCTTGAAGCAGGCTAGAGTATGCTACTCCACCTCTCCTGACCTCGCACAACCCAACCTCCCAGGTCTTGCCCCCTCCCAAGGTCCGGAAGTCCTGTCTGACTGCGGCAGGGGAGAGCAGACCAAACAAAGCACCATGCTGCATAGGATTATAAGATGCTCTTGAAGGAAGTGGTTTTGTTTGGATACTGACTGTTAGGATCACGGGTAAAGGTAACTTTAATAGCAGTGTGGTAGTGAAGGCCACATCACAAGGCTGCAGACCCATAATGCTGATAGCACTGATGAGGGGGACGTTGATGGGGATGTTGTGGCAATAACGGTGAGATACTAGTGTTGATACTGACATCAAGATCGATGATAAAGGTGTCAGATCACCATCACATGGTGTCGCGGAGGTGATACCACTGCGGATGGGGATGACAGTATCAGCAGGATGGTGATGCTGATATATCGGTGTTGACATGTACGTTAGTGGTGGTGAAATTATGCTGATAATACCCACACTGGGTTTCATTTTGCCAGAGATGTGGTGATCAGATGTCACTGTTGGGTGGCAGGAGACACTAGCTTTGTCCTCCATCTATTTCCTCTCTTTGGCCTCTCTCCACAGCACCCCCCACTTCCTTCAACTCTCGGAGGATCTTCCAGCCTGGAAGATCAATGCTACCCCCAAGAACCAGGGCAGAAGTTGCAGCAGCAGCACCAGCAGCAGCAGCTTTCTCTCCAGATGTTTCCAGGACAGCAGTCAGCCCTTGTTCTGGCAGCCCTGAGCACACACTGCAGTAATTACATTATTTGTGGCTTCAATTTTGAATCCATTTTCTGGTCATTTTACAGTAACTCAGTGGTTCACAGTCATTGCAGGAGTCCCCAGCCTGAATGCATCCCCCCCCTTTCCATGGCAATTGTAGTTATAGCAAAAATTATCCCAATCAATTTGTGTCTTAAAAGGAATTGAGCAGCCCAGAGAATAAGTGAAGGCAGAGGAGCCTGGGGAGTGCTGGGTCGATTCCAGGCCCGCTCTGGTCAGACTTGGAAGAAAGCACAGACGCTCTCTGGGTTGCTGGCTCGGGCACTGCCTGGCAGTCACTCATCTTTTAATTTTCCACAAAACATTTCAAAATAAAGACAATAAGTGAAAGTCTCTTATAATAGGGAAAGACCTCCTGGGCCTCGTGCGGGGAGAGGGACTAATTCAGTCAGAGCTGGCGGGGCAGGCACTGCCAGGCTCTGTGCCTCCGTGTCCCCTGACCCCACATGGCCCAAGGTGGCTGGGTCCAACCGAGGGGAGGGTGGTAATGGAAACTTCCATCTAGGGAAAATGGATTATTGTTGGATTAATCAGAATTAGGCCCAAGTGCACGCCTTTGGAAGAGTCCTAATGATGCTCCTGAGGAATGCAGCTAAAAATATCACAGATTAAAAGAAAAAATAAAGATCATGGGAACAGGAGGCTCCCCCTGAGATGGAGGATGCCCAATGGGGAGCATGATCCAATAGCAGAAATGCCTCTGGGATCAGACAGTGTTGCTCTTATGGGATGTTACCTACCATTTTTTATTAAATGTACAATACAGGAGAGTGAATTATTTTTAAGCACATAACTGGTGAATTTTTACATATAACTATCCTTGAGTATCATGTATTTGTGGGTCCTGTACTTCCTAGATCAAGAAGTGGCATGTTTCCAACACCTAAGAAGGCTCTTTCTTGCCCATTTCCAGCCACTACCCACTGCACACTACTACCTCCCCAAATGTACCCATTTTTCACTCGACATTGTGTCTGAGGTTCTTCTAGGATGTGGTGTATAGCAGAAGTTTGTTTTTTATTGCTGATTCAAGTCCCATTGTATAACTATTTCCCCAATCTATCCATTCTCCTATGGATGGGCTCTTAATTTATTCCCAACTTTTGGTTGTTACCATTTAGTGGCTAGGAAACATTCTTGTAGGCAAAAGATTTAGTAGATACTGACAAACAATTCTTCAGAGAAGTTGAAATTTTCATTTCCACCAACATTATACAGAAAAATTAGACCTCAACCCCCACCTCCCACAATACTTGGAAGATCAGTTTGAGTTAGGTCATAGAGCTAACTATGAAAAATAAAATGATAGTGCTTCTAGATGAGAACAGAGGAGAATACGTTTATGACTTCAAGATAGACAGAGAATTCTCAAACAGAACACAAAACACCACAATGGAAAACATTAATTGGACTTCTTTAAATTAAGAACTTTGCTCCTCAGAAGATATACTAAGACTATAAAGGCAAGTCCACATGCAATGAATATACTCTATATTGCTCAAAAAAAAAAAAAAAGGATTCCAAGAGAATGTTGAAATGACCTATTAGCATAAGAAAATGTATTCAACCTCTCTAATCATTAGGGAAATACAAAATGAAACCACAATGAGATAACCATTACATAAAACACCAGAATGGCCAAAATTTAAAAATAAAACTGACTTTACCAAGGGTTAGTGAAGACGAAGAGCAGCTGGAAGCCTCACACCCTGCTGGTGAAAGTGCAAATTGGTACAGTGACTTTGAAAAACTGGCTGCACAATTTGTAATAGCTAAGTTCTGGAAGCGACCCTTATACCCATCAATGGATAGCTATATAAACAAAATGTGATATCTACACATAATGGAATACTATTCTGCTATAAAGAATGACAAACTAGAGTCATTTGTAGGAAAATGGATGGACCTGGAAAATATAATGTTGAGTGAAATAAACCAGACTCGCAAGCTGGAATACTGCATGGTATCCCTCATTTAGTGAGGTAAAATACAAACAAAAGAAAAGGTAAACAATGGATACAAAAAGACAAAGTGTTAGATATAAGCTAATAGACAGCGGGTCCAAGAGAACAAGAAGAGGGCAAAGGGGGAGGGGAATGGGAATCCAGAAGAATAATAGTGTCTTAAAAATAAGAACCTAATAACCCAAACTTAAATCAGTGACACGTACACTAGGTACTACAGTAATTTTATATAGTTGTGACTTATTGCTCTGTGTAGGTGGTTGTTTACATTGCTCACTGTCAAAAGCAAAAGGTACACTTAATTGTGGCCTGTAAGCTTGTGTAATTGCCTGTAAGTTTGTGTACTTTTGGATAAATTTTAATAAAAATCTAAAAAAAAAAAAAAGAAAGAAAAACTGGCTGCACACAGGCATATTCTATGACCCCAAACTTCCACTCCTCAGTATACCCAACAAAAGTGAGTCTGTTTGGGCAACTACCAGTATCTTCATGGAAGTACTAGCCCCAAATGGGAATAGCGCACAGGTGCATTGAAAGTCAAATGGATTTTGAAAGACTGTGGCATATTCGTATAATGGGCCACTGCCCATCAGTAGAGAACAATGGATTACTGCTGTCTTCAAAGCACAGCAGACTCATGCCGACACTGTAGAGCCTAAGAAGCCAGGCTCAAAAAAGGAGACACTGGGTGATTCTAATCTACATGAAGTGCAAAATCAGGCCAAGCCAGAGTGTGGCACCAGCGGTAGAACAATGATGGCCTTCCAGACGTGACCACGCAGATGGCCACAGAGGGGCTTCTGAAGGGCTTGTGTGGTCTACAACTTGATTTGGGTGGTAGTTACATTTTTTTTTTTTGAGCTTCTTATTAAGCAGTTTTGGTTTGGTCATTTTCTAAGTGGACAAAGCTGGGCAGAGGATTTCAGCATGGGTGCTCAGCGGGAAGACGGATACTTCACTGTGCAGTGCTGGCCAGAGGGCGTGCTGGGAAGGGGGCAAGAGGACACAGGCAGGGAGGGGGGCATGGTGGAGCAGGGAGAGGGCTAGCGGGTAAAGGAACTCTTCAGCGGACTCAGAGTGGGCGTCCCTTGTCTGCCTGTAGGCTGAGTGTGTGATTCAAAAGTGCTAGCAGTCGCTGTGTTCAGCACCAGAAATCCGCTGATCCTCCATGGCCTAGGCAAGAAGGAGTCGGTCGGTAGGAGGCGGGTCCTGACGTGGTGGTTCAGCATGTGGAGAGTAAGGGAGCCCAGTGTAACAAGAGCGAAGTCCTATATGACACTTACTGTGGTGCCAAACACTGGCCTATACATTTTACAGAGTGTGTGTCCATTCCGTAGATGAGGAAACAGGAAACTAAGGCATGGAGTATTTTGTCAAAGGTCACAGATAGCTCCCAGGCTGTGCTATGTTCCCTTTCTAGGCTGAGATGCTCACCTGTGATGGGGCTTTGAAAAAGAGAAAACCTCAGGTGGCACCTTGACGGGCCTGCACCTGGGAGTCTAGGAGATCATGGGAGAAAGCTGTCCCTTTAGAAAGACACAGATCTCTCCTGTGGGTGGGTCTCAGTCTTCCCAAGACACACAGATGACACTCTCCCCTTGGCTCAGGCAACTTTAGAGCTGGCCACTGATGCTCAGGCTTCCATCCCCTAAACTCACACTATCCATTCGGTGCTTCGTTCAGCAATCATTTCGTTGAGCAATTACCATCTGCCAGTCTCCCAGGTGCCAGGGGAATATATCAATTACCAAGAGAGAGCCTTCCCTTTGGTGTTCTTGGACAGAGTGAGAAAGACATTACACACAAAATTATTCAACTAAAAATTATGATAAGTATTTTGAAGGGGAAGAGTGAGGGGCTATGATATCATATTGTAGGAAGAATGACCTAGTTATTTAGGGAATAAGATTCCTTTAGCTTGAGACATTTAAATGGAGTTCATGGAAATCTAGGGTTCTGTGGAAGCTATTTACAGAGTTATCTAAGCCTTAAAGTTAAATTTCAATCAAATGTATGTGGAAAAATACAGTCCAGACAAACCATCTCTCTTGTCATCTGCAGGGAATTGGTTCTAGGACCCTCCTTGCACACCCAAATCTGCAGATGCTCAAATCCCTCACATAAAATGGTGGAATATTTGCATAGATTTTACATACACCCTCCCATAGACTTTAAGTCATCTTTGGATTATTGCACTTCTAATACCTAATACAGTGTAAACATTATGTAAATAGGTGTTATGCTGTATTGTTTAGGGAAAAAATGATGAGGAAAAAAGTCTGCACATGTTTAGTACAGAGGTGATTATTTTTCCTCTATTTTTTTTTTAACCTGTGGTTGGTTCCCTACAGATGTGGATCTCATGGATGGGGGGGTTGACTGTATATGTGTGTGTGCGCGTGTGTGCGTGTGTGTGTGGGTGTACAAACTATTCTTTAAAAAATGTAGTAAAGAAACACACTTGCATACTCCAGAGTGTTATATACCACACTGGAAACTTCTAGCTCATTTGGGTATTAACAAGTTATTTTATGTGTGTGTTTGAAGAACTTGAGTCACTGAAGCTTGGGTTTATTTTAAATGTATCCACTAATTAGGAAGGATGCACCACATTTGTTTTATTTCATTTTTTAAAATTCAGGTGTGGGAAAACTGTTTAATTGGATCTACTACAATTCATTTTTATGAATTATGATTTTCTTGTTATTATGCAGCAAAAACAAAACAAAACAAAAATGTACCAAATACTGAGGCCAATGTCAGACTTCAAGGTTCACCCACAGCATCTGAAATCAAATTGTTGTAGGCACTGAAGCAGATTTGTTGTTTTTATCAAGTTTTTTGGGCGTGTAGATCTTCTTCTTCTTCTTTTCTTTTCTTTTCTTTTCTTTTTTTTTGGTGCCAGGGATTGAACTCAGGGCCTTGTGCTTGTGAGGCAACCACTCTAACCACTGAGCTAAATCCCCAGAGCCTATCAAGCCTTTTTATGGCAAGTAGGTGTTGCACATTTGAACTTATACATTATCTGCTTTGTAGGTATTTTAAAAATTGCTATTTTGGGTGGAATTTCAATGAAAAACAAAATAAGTGTCCAGAGCAAGATGATTATAATTAATAATAATGTATGTTTCAACATAGCTAAAAGACAAGCTTTTAAATGTTCTCACCACAAAGAAGTAATAAATACTTGAAGTGATGGATATGCTAATTATTCTGATTGCTAATTCCACAATGCATACATGTAGCAAAACATCATACCCCATAAATATCTACAACTATTATTTGTCAATTAAAAGTAATATACAACTTTTAAAAAGAAAAAAAGGGAGGTTGAAAATGACCACTTGGCTTCAGAGGTACCGCGGACGTGGGCAGGCTTCATCTGGCAGCCAATCTCAGATCCCCACACGCTCCCCACCTCTCACAGCCTCTGATCCCCTCACCAACCCCCCTTCATGGACTCCACTCCCTGTAGCCCCAGAGAGTGGCCTGGTAACTCCTGGCGGACAACCTTTCTTCCTGGTCCTGGGGACTCACACAGTCTGAGCTGAACAGGGACTGAGGCAGGTCCCCAGTGGAAAAGTTCCAACCCCAAACCCGCTCAAACCTCTAGGATTAGACAGGAAACGCAACCCCACCCCAGGAAGACAACAGGCAGGAGCTGCACACTCACCCTTCTTGGTTGCCTCAAAGCTGTCATGGAAGTGAATCCTCTGGATGTCATAAGTCAAGGTTGTGTTGGGCAGCAAGGTCCTGTTCCTGTTGATGATGTTGGCAGAAAATCGAAAGGCATGCTCCTCGGCGTTCATGACCTGGGCGTTGGGGCCATCTGCATACTCAAAGATTCCTCCTGTGGGAGATGGGTAAGGCTGTTGTGGTAGGGAGGAGAGATGGGGATCCTGCAACCCTTGGCTCAGAAGGCCTCATGGGCAGGCGACGAGCACCCCTCCATGCTCAATAATGCCCTACATAATTGTCATATATAGATGTTGTGCTAGGGCATAAGAAATATGACAATTCTTCTAGTTCATTTCATCGACCTAACAAATTCCTGATAACAGAACCTGACAGGGCCAAAATAAGGTTACCAACTTATTAGTACTGCTGTGAAAATTCTCAACAGAAATTGGGCAAGTAGAATCTACCAAAATATTACAAGGATAACATATCATGGCCACATAGAGTTTTATCTGGCAATGTAACACTGGTTCAATATAAAGAAATCTACGAATATCATGCTACCTCATTAATAGTTCAAAGGAGAAAACTATATGATCAGCTCACAGAATGCAGAAAAACACTTGATAAAATCCAGTATCTACTGCTATTAAGAATACTTAATAAAATAGCAATAGAAAAGATACTTCTTTGAAGTACCTTTAGCTCACATCTGCTTTTAATATCACAATAACTGATGTCCAGCAAAATACTAGATGGATTCTTGTTAAAGGGAAAAAAGTGTGGATAAAGATTCACACTGTAGCCCTAACCAACCAAGCAAGACAGAAAATATATTTAGAGGCACAACTTTTGGAAACGAATAATTCTTATTGGCAAATAATAAAAATATCCCCCTGAAAAGCCCTTAAAAGAATCTCTAGCTATGAGAACAAGTAAGAGCTACTAAGAGAGTTACGTTAAATGACTGGTTAGCACAAATCAATAGTATTTCTTTGTATCAGTGACAACCAGTAGGAAAACATAACAGAAAAAGGATTTCCTTTATAATATCGGCAAACGATTAAATAGCAAACAATAAACCAAATAAACAGTGTGCAATTCCAGTTTCTTTAAAATGACAAAAACAAATAGAAACAGCTTAAATGAGAGGCATAAACAGGTACTTAAATGAGGAAACATGTATTACTGCATCGTACAGGTCAAGTGTCAATTTCCTACAAATTAATGTTTTAGTTTAATTCAATGCCAATCAGAATCATGGAAAGATTTTTCTTTTACTTGACAAAATGACTCTAAAATGTATCTGGAAGACAAAACATAAGATAATGATCAAAGAATGTATTCAAAAGAATGATGCAAGGTGATTTGTATTGCCAGATTTTAAAACACATCATTACACAAAAATAACTGAAACTATGTTGTAAGAGTATGTGGAAATACAGATCAACAGAATGGGATCGAAAGTCCTTCTGAAGAGACTCAAGTAGAGATAAGTATTTAAAACATGATAAAAAGGGGTATTTCCTATCAATAAGTAAAGGATGAATGAATTACTCATTAATTGTGCTCTGACCATTATTCAATTATTTGGAAGAGATTTGTTAGACTCCAATTTTTTTATTTTATTTATTTATTTTTTTTGGTGCTGGGGATCGAACTCAGGTCCTTGTGCTTTCAAGGCAAGCACTTTAACCACTGAGCTAAATCCCCAGCCCTTGTTAGACTCCAATCTTAATCCATGCATTAAAATAAATTCCAGATGAATTAAAGATTAAACAGCAAGACAATAAGACAAAGGGAATAGAGAACACTATAAAATTACACAAGAGAAAATATAGGTGTAATATCGGGGTGGAAGAGGCCTTTCTAAGCACGTCAATAAAGTCAGGAGTTGTGGGAGAAAGACTGTTAACTCCATGGGAATAACATAAAACTTCTACACATCAAAACGACCATAGAGAGCATTAAATGCCAAACAACAGTCTTGGAACAAATATTTGTAGTATACACAGCAGTAAAAGGTTGATGTTTTTATTTTATAGAATGTACTTAAACTCAACAAAAGGACAGCACTCCAGTAGAAAAATGGGCCAAGGAAAAGATGGACATCTCACAGAATAAAATAATAAACAACAAATAACCTATTAATGAATAGAAGTATGTGCAAACTCTCTAACAATTAAACTCAATTTAAACCAACAATGAGATAGCATGTTTTTCTCTTGTAATTGGCAAAGATACAAAACAAAGTATCACACCCAACTTTGAGGAGGGTTTTGAGGACCAGACTCCTGCTCCACTGTTGGGGGAAAGGAACCCTGTACACCCTGCCTTTCCTAGAAAGTCATTCCAAAAATGGGCACATGGGATATGTATGGGGAAGGAGATCTAGAACTGTCCAATCAAAAATAATAAAAAAGTAAACCGTAGTATATTCATACAATAGCAAAAATGTAATGATATGGGAAATACGATATTTTTTAAATGAATGATGAAGATTTTTATAGGAATGCAGTAACGCTTCAATTCAATGAAGAAAAAAGAATAAGACAAGGAAGAAGAATTGAAGTCATTGTCATTAAGAATACAAGGAGACATTGGTTGTTTTGCTTTAAAGCTTTTCTACGTTTCCCAAATAAATCTTCATTCTTATTAAAAATTAACCTGTGAGGTATTACTTACCACCCACAAAAGTCACTTTTGAAAAGTATACTGCGATTTTTAGTAAATTAGCAGATCATGTGACCATCACCACAATCTAGTTTTAGAACTTTTCCATCATCCGGTAAGATCTCTTGTGACAATTTCTGGTCAGTCATCATTTCACCTCAAGCCCCAGGAAACCACTAATTCACTTTCTATCTCCAGAGATTTGTCTTTCTGAACATTTCATATAAATGGAATCATGCAGTGTGTGTTCTTCTGCATCTGGCTTGTTGTGCGTAGCATCTCTGAGCTTTATCAATGTTGTAGAATGTATCAGTACTCCGTTCCTTTTTATTGCTAAATATTATTACTTTGTATGGATGTACAATACTTTATTTATCCTGCTGGTGGATTTTCAAATTGTTTTTGAAAAAAATAGTGGTTTCTACTTTTTGGTCTGGCATGTAAGAAGCCTGGAAGTTGCCACTCTATTCTAACAAGTAAAAAGCTGAGCAAAGTGAAAAATTAGCAACTCTTCTTGTATCTCTAAGAGAAGTGAGGTCACAAGGCAAACCGCTGCCCCTGCAGATTTGGAGAGCTAAAAAGGTGAATAGAAAAAATTATAACTTATCAGAATGGAAACCTGTGAGTAGAAACCTCCATGGGAACCAAAGGTGAATCTGAACTATAACTAACAAGTTGCTACAGGTTCACTGTATACAAGTCTGAAAGACAAGAAGAGCTACAGACGACCGTTCATCAGGCCCAGTTCCAGTGCTGTGAGGTCACACCAGGAGCTCTCTCAGGATCCTGCAGCGACAGAGAAAAATCTGTACCTGCTTTGAGCAGCAGCTGGAACTATTTCAAAATATGTCAGAGATTTATGTTCTTAACAAGGTCTGCCCTCAGGTAAAACTAGTTAGCCAGAGGTAACCTGTGGGGTTTTGTTAGTGCCTGACTAATCCAAGGGAAGGGAGGTATGTAACTCCAGCCACTTATGAAGGGTGGAGACAACGAGAAAAACTTGTGAAGTTCATAGTCCAGAGGCACAAGTTCAGTAGATGGCTGGCTCCTAATCACAGGGCTGTAGAGCACTTCCTCTTCCCCTATACTTTACTGCCACATCTCTAAAGGTCTACTAGGGCAGTTCCCATCAGCTAGGTCATCATGTCTTGTTATTAAGGAAAACATTACAGGGCACGCTAAATGGCAAAAACGAAAACAAAACAAAACAAAACCAGTGTGGAGAGAGCAAGCAAGGATCGGAACAGACCCTGATACGGCAGGAATGTTCAAATTACCAGACTGGGAATACAAAACAATGATGATTAAAACGCCAAAGGCTCTCATGGGTAAAGGAGACAGCAGGCAAAAACAGATGAGCTATGTAAGCAAAGAGATGGAAATGTGAAGTAAAAGAAACAAAAAGAAATGCTGGAGATCAAAAGCATTGTAATAGAAATAAAGAATGGTTTTGATGAGCCAGTAGCAGACTGAACATGGCTGAAGAGAGAATCTCTGAGCTTGAGAAAATCTCAATAGAAACCTCCAAAACTGAGAAGCAAAGATAAAAGGCTGAAAGACAAAGAACTTAATATTCAAGAACTGCAGAAGTACAAAAGTGGTGACACAGATGAATTGGAAATATCAGAAGAAAGAGAGACATGAACAGAAAAAAATATTTGAAATAATTACTGAGCATTTCCTCAAATTTAGTGTGGATACCAAACCAGATTGAGGTTGGGCAGCAGCCTAGAAAACACCAAGCAGGATGAATACCCCCAAATTTATACCCGGGGTATTATTTTCAAACAATAGAAAATCAAGGACAAAAAAAAATTGAAAGAAATCAGGAAAAAAAAATACACCTGTAGAAGGGCAAAAAAAGAGTTACATCTGACTTCTCAGAAACCATACAAACAAGAAAAGAGTGCAGGGAAATATTTAAAGTATTTAGGGGAAAAAAAACCCCACAAGTTTAAACTTTACACCTTGTGAAATTATCCTTCAAATGGGAGGGGAAATACTTTCTCAGACAAATGAAAATTGAGTGAATTCATTGCCAGTGGTCATATTTTGCAGGAAATGTTAAAAGAAGTTTTTGGAGAGAAAAAGATTATATAGACCAGAAACAGAGAACTACATAAAGAAAGAAAAACACTGGAGAAAGAATAAGTGAAAAAAAATTAAAATTTTTTTCTTATTCTTAATTGGTCTAACATATAATAGCAGGTTTAAAATATTAACAGCATAATATATTCATAAATGTACTTATTTATGTTTATGTATAAGCAAAATGAATGACAGCACTGATACAAGGATGAGAGGGAAGAATTAAGATTATTTTGTAATTTAAAGGTATTTGCAATACAAATGGTACAATATTACCCGAGGGGGAACTGAATTAGTTGTAAATGTATACCGCAAATGCTAGGGCAACCACTAAAAAGGGATGTACTACTGATGTGCTAAAGAGCAGAGGAAGTGGAATTATAAAACATGTTCCATAGAACCACACAGCCAAAAAAGAGTAAAAGGTCAAAATAAGAATAAAGGACAGGAGACAAATAGAAAACAGTAACAAATATGGTAGATAAGAGTCTGTCAATTCTTACTTTAAACAATAGTCTAAATTCACCAACTAAAAGACAGATTGTCAGAATTGATTAGAGCAACACTCGCCTTTATACTGCCTGCAAGGTATCTTCTTTAATGTGCACACACATGTGCGTGTGCACGTGCACATGCAAGCTAAAGGTAAATGGATGGATGAGCAAGTGAGATTCATCCCTGGAATGCAAGGATGGTTCAAAAAAGAGATGATACCAAAAATCAGCCAAATAATGCAACACATTAACAGAATAAAGGGAAAACAAAATCCACAGGATCACTACCATCAGTGCACAGAAAGCATTTTTCAATATAACAAAAATTATATCTGAAAAACCCACAAAAATATCACATTCACTGGTGAAAGAATGAGAACTTTCCCTGGAAGATCAAGAGCAAGGCAACAATGCCTGCTTTTGTCACTTCTATTCAACACAGTTCTGGCAGTTCTAGCCAGAGCAAGTGAGCAGGAAAAAGAAATAAAAGCCATTTAAATTTCAAAGGAAGAAGTAATCTGTTTGCAGATAATATGATCATATATGTAGAAAATCCTTAATATTCCACAAAAACCTCTTAGAAATAATAAATTCAGTAAAGTAGCAGGCTATAAAGTCAA
This sequence comes from Hystrix cristata, assembly GCA_004026905.1. Taxonomy (NCBI): domain Eukaryota; kingdom Metazoa; phylum Chordata; class Mammalia; order Rodentia; family Hystricidae; genus Hystrix; species Hystrix cristata. The sequence continues at coordinate 151,569 of PVJO010000858.1, forward strand.
TATACAAAAATCAGTTGCATTGGCTATACACTAATATGAAAAAGAAATTACAAAAATAATTCCACTTACAATGGCATAAAAAATAATAAAATACTTGTGAATTAACCAAACACATGAAGGACTTATACAATGAAAACTACAAAAGATTGCTGAAAGAAACTAGAAAAGACAAATAAATGTAAACACATCTCCTGTTCATAGACCAGAAGACTAACCATTGTTAAGATGTCAGGCAGGCATCATGATGCAGGCCTGTAATCCCAGCCCTCTGTGAGGCTGAAGCAGGAGGATTGCAAATTCAAACCAAGCCCAGGCAACTTAGTGAGATCTCGTCTTAAATTAATTAATTAATTAATTAATAGAATAAATAAATGGCCGAGGATGTAGCTCAGTGTGAAGGCCCTGGATTCAATCCTTAATACCACATAGTACTCCCCCACCATACATAATATATTTAAGATATATATCATATACTTATACTACTATAGTTTATATATATACTACCCAAAGCTATTATAGATTCAATAAATCCCTATCAAAATCCTAATGGCGTTTTTTTGCATAAATAGAATAATCCATCCTAAAATCAATACGGAATCTCAAGGGTTCCTGAATAGCTAAAATAATCTTGAAAAAGACAAAGCCACGGGCTCGGGGATTTAAGCTCAGCAGTAGAACACTTGCCTAGCAAGTTCAAGACCCTGAGTTAGATCTCCAGTGCTGTCCCCCTTTAAAAGAACAAAGCCAGACAAACCATATTTACTAATTTAAACTTACTATTTGCTAAATGTAAGACCTAAAATTAGAAGAAGAAAACAGGGTAACAATCAAAGCTTTAGGACCCTGGATTTGGCAGTTTATAGTGGGAAAAGAAAAACCGGACAAACTGGATTTGATGAAAATATTTTAAGTATTGTACATTACAAGATACTACTAATAGAGTAGAAAAGACAACCTATAGAATGAGAGAAAGTATTCACAAATCATATATTTTATAAGGTATTAGTACCTACAGTGTATAGACAACTTCTAAAACTTGACAATAATAATAAACAAATAATTCAAAATTGAGTAAGGGACTTGAATAGTGTTATGGCTTGTGTCTAGATGTCCCCTCAAAGCCTCATGTGGTAAGAGGTTGCTGGATCTAGAGTGTGTGATGCTGGGAGTAAGGGTGTGTGATTACTAAATCAATCCACTGATTGGTTTAGTACCGCCCTAATCCTAGTAGCCTGGATAAAATATAAGGTACAGGAAGAAGCTGGTTAGGCCCCTTTGCTTGCAATCTTTGCTTACCTGGCTGCCTTCTGCTGTCTGCCCTGCTGTCCTGCGTTGGACACAGCTGATTGTGGACTGAAACCTCTACAAACTATGAGCCAAATAAACCTTTCTTCCCCCAACTTTGGGTGTCTGGTATTTTGTCTCAGCAATGAAAGAAAAGTAGCTAAGATATAGACAAACTCCTAGAACTAGTAAGTGATTACAGCAAAGAGGCAGGCTGCAAATCTGATACACAAAAGTCAACTGCTTTCTCATTTAACTGCAAAGAACAAGTGGAATTTTAAATTAAAAATGCAGCATTACTTATATTAGCATTGAAAGAAAAAAATACTGAGGTATGAATCTAACAAAATATGTAAAGAATCTATTTCAAGAAAACTACAAAACTCTGATGAAAGAAATCAAAGAACTCAATAAGTGGAGAGATCGTCAATGTTCATGGATAAAAAAAGCCAATATTGTCAAGATGTAGTTCTTCCCAACTTGATTTATAGATTCGAAGCAATCCAATCAAAATTCTCCAGCAAATTATTTTGTGGGTATTGAAAAGCTGATTTTAAAGTGTAGATGGAGGGGCAAAAGACACATCAAGATAGGCTATACCTCATATGCTATAGCATATATCATATGGCTGAAACAAAACTGAAGGGGAGAGTTGCAGATGACATTGCTCAATTTCAAGACTTACCATAAAGCTACAGTAATCAAGATAGCATGGTATTGTGATAAGAATAGACAAATAGATCATTGGGACAGAACAGAGAGCCTATAAACAGATGCACATAAAAATAGTTAACTGATCTTTGCCACAGCGATAAAGAAACAACAGATTTTCAAACAAATGGTGCTAGGACAACTAAATATCCACATGCAAAAAAAAAAAAGAAAATCTAGACACTCCACTTATACCTTTCATAAAAACGAACTCAAAATGGATCATACATAAATATAGAAAGCAAAACTATGAAACTGATAGATAGCACCAAGAAAATCTAGACCTCAGGTTTGGCAATGACTTTTTTTTTTTTTTTTTTTTTGGTTCTGGGGTTCAAACTCAGGGCCTTGTGCTTGCAAGGCTGGCACTCTAACCACTGAGCTAAATCTCCAGCTCTGACTTTATAGATAAAATATCAAAGGCATATTCCAGGAAAGAAAGAATGATAAGTGGGACTTCATCAAAATTAAAATTTTCTGCTCTGCCAAAGATACTTAAACGAATAAAAAGACAAGCCATAGATTGAGACATATCCAGTAAAGTACTATTATGCAAATATGTGAAGAACTTTTAAAATTCAACAAGAAAACCAATAACCTGATTAGAAAATGAAACAAACACTTAAACAGATATCTCACCAAAGAAGATATACAGATAGCAAATAAGCATATAGAAAGATATTCCACATTCAATGTCAGAGAAATGCAAATTAAAACAACAAAGAGATACTACTGCACTTCCTATTAGAATGGCCAAAATCCAGGACACCGACAATACCAAGTGCTGATGAGGATGTGGAGCAACAGGAGCCCTCATTCATTGCTGGTGGAAATGCAAATCAGTACAGCCACTTCGGCAGTTTTTCAGTTTCTTACAAAACTAAACACACTTTTACCATATGACCCAGCAGCTGTGCTACTTGGAATTTTCTCAAAGGATTTGAAAACACAACAACCTGCCCGCAGACGTTTATAGCAGCTTTACTCATAATTGGCAAAACCTGGACGCAGCTGAGTTACTCCTCATTAGGTGAATGGATTGAACAAACTGATACATTCACATAATAAAACATTATTCCACACTTAGAAGAAATGAGCTATCAAGCATGAAAAAAACATGGAGGAAACTGAAATGCATATTCTGAAGTGAAAGAAGCCAATCTGAGATGGCCGCAAACTATGATTCCAGCGATACGACATTTTAGAAAAGGCAAAACTATGGAGACAGCAGAATGAGCAGTGGTTGCCAGGGGCTGGGTGAGGGAGGATGAATAGGTGGAAGTGCAGAGGAATTTTAGGGTCGTGAAACTATTCTGTCTGATTCTATAATGGTGGATACATGTCATTACACATTTGTCAAAACCCATAGAATGAACAACACCAGGAGTGAACCGTAATGTAAATTACAGACTGAGAGATAATGACGTGTCAGTGTAGGCTCATCAGTGGTAACAAATGCACCTGGATGGCAGGAAGGTTGACAGCAGAGAGGCTGTGCATGTTTTGGGGGGAGGAGGGATGTCGGAAATCTCTGTACTTTCGGCCCAGTTTTGCTGCGAGCCTAAAACTGCTCCAAAAATAAAGTCTATTAAAAAGAAAAAAGAAAAAGAGAAGCAGGAGAACAAAATAGTGAATGTTTTAAAAAGCGAACACATGAATTTGTGCCTGCCCAGGGGACTCCAGCAGGCTTTCAAATGGTAACACATGTAGGCACGGGACTCTGTGTGGTGCGTGTAAACATGCATAAACCAAGACACAGAGAACCAAAACACGGAGAGAGGTTTTCCCTGAGCCCCAAGCTGATGGGTGATTAATTTCCTTCTTCATTTTTCCTTTATCTTCAGAAAGTTCTGCAGTGAACATGTGTTACATTTCTAATCAGAAAAGCTATCGTGCGATTGTATGTGTATGTGTTTAATGGAAAATAAATGATCGAAGAACCACATGATCCAAGAATTCCATCCATAACACATTTATATAGAAGAATATTTTTAATGTAATACTGAAACAAATAGAAACTACTCAATGCCCCCAAACAAGAGATTATTCAATATGGTAAAACCCACTCATATGGCAGAACGGGAGGCTGGCATTGACCATCAAAATTAGGAATATGTGGTGCCTGGAATTTGCCTCAAAATATGGGAGGAGATGAAGTGAAGGGAGTGTGGATAGGGTGGGAGATCATGGGTTGATTGCTGTGTGGACCAGATGATGGCAGATGATGGATACCTGGGGACTCGTGATACTACTCTACATGTATATGACAGACGTTCTTCATAATAAAATATTCTTGGAATACAGGTGTGGTGGCATGCGCCTATAATCCCAGCTGCTGGGAAGGCTGAAGCAGGAAGATTACAAGTGTAGGACCAGCTTAGACAAGGTAGTAAGACCCTCTGTAGCTCAGCGTGCCCTGGGTTGAATCCCCGGTACTACAAAAAAGAAAACTCTAGTCATACTATAAGTAAAATACAAAGAATGAATCATGGTACTGCAATCAGAAAAGGGATAAAATTACTCGCAGGTGCTTATTACTGTTCCCTTAAAAAATTCAAGAGAATCGGGTGAAAACAATAGCGACTGGGGACATAGCCCAGCAAATGGCTAGCATGCAAATAGAGAAAAGCATATAGTCTTCCTATATATCAGCAATAAACAGTGAGGAATTACAAGGAATAAAAAGGACCCCACTTGCAAAAGCAACAAGAAAAAAAATAAAATGCTTTACAATAAACGTGCAATTCCTCTATCAAGCAAAGTACAAAACTTTACTGGGGAACATAAAAGAAGACTTGAATAAATGGAGAGACATAACTTACTCCTGGAAGGGACGGCTCAATATTGTAAAGATGTCAGTTCTCCTCAAATTAATTTATAAATTTAATGCGATTCCAATTAAAATCAAAAAGGACACACCAGAAGGACACACACCAAAATGTTAGCAGAGGTGCTTTCTAGAAAGTAAAAAGATAATGGATTTTGTGCTTTTTGTTTTTTAAGCCCTCTGCCTTGGTAATAAAAAAAAGAAGCTTTAAACAGTGCTCTTAAGGAATACTTAATGATATAGAACACGTTCATCTTTCCCTCTCCCCCAAAAGCTACCCGATAATCTTACTGTATAATCCCAATTTATCAAACAAAAGGCATGTCTTTATATTTACAGAACAAAAACTGGAAGGATTTGTACCAAAATGTTTCCAGTGAGTGTCTCTGGGTAGAAGGGGTTAATGAATTTTTATCCTGCTCTTTGTTATTTTGTTGAGTTTTCCAAATCATTCATAGCAAATATTTATTCTTACTTTAAATGTTAAAAAAAAAAACCACAAATAAAAAACAAGGAGGCCTAGGGAGAGGTCTGGTCCTTACAGATCTGAAGAGAACCACCCCCACCTATCCCAAATGAGGGTTCCGGGTCATCTACACGGCTTCGTGCAGGCTCAGTCCCACAATTCAGTTGCATAAAAATCCACTAATCGCCACTCCATGCCAACCTGTCATCGGGCCCTGGGGTCCCAGGAGACGCCAACACCAGGTCTCTGCCCTCGGGGAAGACTCAGCCCAGAGAACAGGCGTATGCTCACCACTGTCAGAATCAGTATGGAAAGATGCCCAATTCAGGCTCTGCTGACAGTCATGTCTCAGTTCAAATCCTACTCTGTCCACTGGAGGAAGTTCCTTAATCTCAGAGACTCGGTTTCTCCATCTGCAAAATGGGGTACGCTTCAGAAAGTTGATTGTTGTAAGGCAGACCTGAAACGATACAGCTAATGGCATGATACCTGCTAAGAACTAAATAAGTGCTAGAGGAGGAGAAGGGCAGTGCTATTTAGAAAATCAAAACGAGATTTGAACTTCCACACCCTACAGCAGAGACTGGCAAACATTTTCTATCAGGGATCGGGGAGTAAATATTTTTGGCTTAGGGGGCCAGACAGGCATTGTCACAGCGGCTCACCTCTGCCTTCGTAGCCACAGGAGGCAGCCACAGACAGCAGGTAAACAAAGGCATGCATCTGTGTTTCAATAAAACTTTATTGACAAGAAGAGTTAGTTGGGCAGACCTAGTCACTGGGCAGCAGTTTGTAGCCTGCTCTAGGGGAAGGGCTACCTTTACCCTGGAGGTGGGTGAATCTTTCCTTAAGAAAAGCAGCTCAGGGTCTGGACGGGGAAGATGAGATGGCCAAAAAAACTGCTGGGCAAATGACACAAAGATAGGACACTGAGTTATGGAGAAGGGAAGGTGTGAGGGAGAGGGAGAAGGCCTAAGGGACGAGAATGGAGTGAAGTGGGCCAAGAAGGGGAGAGAGATAGAGGAAGAGACTCCAACGTGGGCCCAAAGGTAAGCCGGGGCAGTGAGAAGTCCCCAGGGCAGGAAGAGGCCAGATATTTTTCACACAGCGGCACCCCGTGCTTAGTTGTAAGTTGAACCTGGAGCCTGCTGTCAGCTTCCTTCCTGCCTGTCATTAGAAAAGTTGGCCACAGAAAACAGACACCAGCTTGTGCTCTTTGGGGGAAAGTAAGGAAGCTGGCAATGTCTAGCACAGGTGAATCAGGGCAGAAAGAGGACATGAGGTGAAGGAGGTAGGTCCTGAGAGGATCCAGGAAACTCAGCCGAGAAGGAATCCGGAGTAAGAGGAGACATTGGAGGGTAGCGGAGAGGCTGCCCCGTAAACACAGTGCAAGGATGGGAGCCCTTCTATGTGAACATGCAAGGGCAAGGTGAACCCCAAAGCTGGACTCTCTCTGGACGCTCGGGAAGCATGGGGTCCAGAGGGTGGGTTCCAAATGCAGCAGATCCAGGACTGACTACTACTAGGGCTCCGGGTGGGGATAGCTAGCTCTTTCCTGTGATGTATGCTCCAGAGCCCTGCCACACACACTTTGCATCAGACAGAAAAGCCAGGTTTTATGTGAGGCCATTTCTTTGCCCAGCCCTGTCCCCTTCTCCATCCTGTCTCATTCATTCCTCTACAGAGTATTCCTGAAAAGCACCTCTCCCCTCTATCAACGCCACACACCTGAATCTCTGTCTCAGGCTCTGCGTCCCAGAGCCCTGAACTCAGACTGGGGATGACATTACTCGGGGAAGTGTCAACTGCACTTCTCTTACTGCTGCTGAATGAGACGGAAGGGACACCAAATCTTTCTGGGTCTTCCTGCCCCTTCGCCGTTTTGTGCAGACAGCTTCTGTAGACCCCACAGCTTTGGGAGCCCAGGTGTCTGGCGGGCTGGGTTCTGGCCCAAGTTCTGCTCTGTGGGAGACAGGCTGCTTTGGGTCTTAGCTCCTGGAGAGAACTCCCGGCCCGCTTAGAGCAGCTCCCCCTCTAAACTGGCTCGTCTCCATTCTCTCCCTTCCCATACATTCCTCATGATCAGTATTTAAAGAGGCTAATAAGTAGGTTGGCACCGTTGATTAATGCATAATCTTAATCATGATTGCATAGTGTAATTGGCATTAATTTGAAGAGCCAGTTCATTATGAAAATAATTGTCACTGCTTTCTGCTTTAATAAAATGGAGCCGCGACACCAGGGCTGCAAAGGAAATGGGATAGGGGTGTGTGTGTGTGTGTGTGTGTGTGTGTGTGTGTGTGTGTTGAGGGTTCTGGAAGATTGTGAGCAAGGATTGCACAGGGTGCAGCTGCAAAATTTTCTTCAAACAATACCCCACGTGGGAGCCCAGTGACTAAAACAAACGATTGTAACAATAACTGAGCATGTGCCGGGGTGCTGCTGAGCTCGCCCCACACACTTCACGTCATGCTCACAGGGACCTCTGTGACAAGCCACCGCCCAGCCGCTGCCAGACAGCCAGGTCCCCGAGAAACAGTTGCATTCCCAGCACCAGGCCCAGGCTCTGTCCGTCTTCTTTCTTTCTAGCCTGCTTTGTTCTTCTTCTGAAGTTTCCAAGGTGTCTCAGAGATTAATTGAGATGCCGATCAGAGAGTTTCTCTCCCATTAGAGTCAGAAACCACTATGGCCCCATTTTACACAAGGGAAAACTACGACCCGGGGAGGTTAAGGACACTGTTAAAACTACTAAGTGGTGAATCCTCTTCTGCGTCCCGAGCCAGTGGCACACCAGAGCGCTGGCAGCTTGAGATCAGCTATAGTGAGAAAATTCACACCGTGGAAACAAGCAGATGCTACCAATAAGGGCCTTTTTCTGGACAGCAGTTTATCAGCATGGAAAATCCATTTCCATCATCTGATGCTGCAGCTTTTGAGGAGGCTCTGTGGAGGACTCCACCGGGCCCAAGGTGAAAACCACTGCTCAGATTTTACTCTGACTGTGGGCCAGGTGAGGGAAGGGAGGAGGGAGCTGGTTGTGTCCACTGGAACCTTCTTCTTTCCAGCTCCTTCTATTGTGCTATGTCCGCATATGTGAGAAGCATTCTGGACATCCTAAGCATAAATGCTTAGACTTTTACGATTGCTTTTTATACCTCCAGAAATGTGCCCATCTGAGTCCTATGTAAGGATGCTATGGTGGCGTCTACTGAGTTGAATGTGACCTCAATACCAGGAGGAGGGATTGTTACTGGCCCGGCCATCTCTCATCATTAAGGGCAAGGGTCCAGGAGGCCACCCCCATCCCACGCTCCCAAAGTCCCTTTCTGAAGCTCCTGGTCTCGTGATTGTCCAGGGGTCATCTGGAATCTGTCGAGATTTCCCTTCTCTTCAACAACTTTGTGCCCTTGAATTTGACCCTTGCAGAATCAGCCCAGCCGCATCCCTGAGTGCAGCGAGTGTCGGGAGACTCAGGAAGGACCTTCAGTCTACCTCCACTGCCTGCCAGGCAGCCAGGTGCCCAGAGAGACGCTGTGTTCCCAGCACCAGGCCCAGGTTCTGTCTGTCCTTGGGCCAGACTCCGGGCTTTCTTTCTAGTCTCCTTTGTTCTTCTAAAGTTTTCAAAGTGTTGTAGAGATTAATTGAGACGCTGATCAGTGAGATTCTTGCCAATGCCTCTTCCCAGGCACCTCTCTACGTTCTGATCAGGGCTCTCTCTTCCCTGCCAGGGATCTGGCTCTACAGCTGGGAGAACCACGCTCTGCTGTTCCTATGCCTCAGCCAGCCCTGTGAGCCTAGTGGTGCCTCTGAACTTGCTTTTGGGCTCCTCCGTGCCCTTGTCTCTGCAGGAGGCAGAGGGGAGGTACAGGGACAAAGTGGCTGGCTTTCTCTGTGGGACAAAGTACAGATGATCCCGACTCAACAATGATTTCCCTTACTGATTTTTCAAGTTTACAGTGGTACAAAAGCAATATACATTTAGTAGAAACTATCTTGGAATTTTGATCTGGTCCTGGGCTGGGGCACATGGTACGATATTCTCTCATGATGCCTGGCAGCAGCATTGAGGGGCAGTCCTGGTCAGCCACATAAGTGAGAAACAAGTGATGCTCCAGTGTCCTGTACTGTTGATCTCTGAGGTTCAGTAAGTTAGGTATATTAAATGAATTTCTGGCTTAAACTATTTTCAATTAACAATAGGCTTATCAGGATGTACCCCAAGTCAAGGGGCATCTGTATGTGGTTTACAGAGGCTGAGAAGAGTACCCAGAAAAGGTCCAGGGATGGGCTTTCTGGCCAAGGAGCAAGGACAATACATATCTCCTTTTGCATTTGTTTGTTCATTCATTTATTTGCCTGCTCATTCACTCATTTATTCCATGCTGTTTATAGGATACACTGGTGAATGAGGCATGATAGTAGGCACTGGATGAATCACAGAACAATCAGACATCATCTCAGCCCTCCAAGAACTCACAGTTCAGAATAGGAGAGTAGGGAAGGGTGCAAAAACAAGCACTGTCAGGGCAAAGCTCTCTCTCATGTGACAAGACCAGTCTAAACAGCAGGGAGACTCAGAAGAGACAGCGTTATGGATGTTTTCACAGAGGAGGTAACTTGTGACCAGCTCTGAGTCTGGCTGTGGCAGAAACACAGAGCCAGGTGTAGAGGGACTGGCCTTGGGTGGCCAGTGTAATGATGAGGGCTTGTGTTTCATCCAGCAGGACTTGTGGGGAGAGAGGCAGGGCTCTGCAGGAGGACAGGGATGTGGTTTGCCCTCCTAAGAGTGGCCAAAGAGAAGTGGAGGAAACAGGGTCTGGGAGAGGGACGGGTGCACCAAAGGTGACCCAAGGTTTGGGCAAGGACGAGGCGCAGTTAGGTCTGTGGACTTGGCGGCCTGATTGCTTGGACTCTTGTGTTGACTCCATCACTTCCCAGCTGTGTGCCCTTGGGCAGGTCCCTTCACGGCTCTGTGCTTTGTTTCTTTGTCTGAAATGGGGATATTAATAGTGTTTGCAACATAGGGCTCTTTTGAGTGTTTAATGGCATAAATCATCTAACACATTGTAAGCCTTCGATATGAGTAAGAAGTTATTATAATGGAGGGACAAAAGGTGGGGGCCTTCAGCTGAGATGTGGGTACCCAGAGAGGAGACAGTTCTGTAGAGGGATGTGCACCACACTTGGGGTCCCAGGGGGAGCTTCTGATTGAGTTCTGGGGCCTGGTGGCAGTTGTTTTAATTGATCTGGTGATAAGCTGAGCTTTGTCTGTACAACTCGGGGACATGCAAGTCAAATATTGCAGAATCGACCGCATCAAGAGGATGGCTGGAGGCTCCCGTGCTGCCCGGAGACCCTGATGAGGGATGGGCTGTCATCCAGCGGAGGAGCAGGAGTTGGGGCTGTGAAGGGGAGCTGTGTGGGGTGTCGCAGAGGAGTGAGTGAGCGGGGAGTGCCCTTGCCGGAGGGACAGGAGGACTGCAGATCTGGACCCACCTCCTAGGGTGCCTGCCCAACACACCAGCAGGGCTGTCCCACCTCCAGATGGATGGGCAGGGCAACCCCACAATCCATGCTTCTGTACCCCTGATTGCCAGAGAGGCTAAGTATCTCCCGGTCCAGCCCCTCCTCACTCCAGCCTCAGCCCCTCTGTGCAGGCCAGTCTGGTCGCACTGCTTTCCGCCACTCCCTTCCTGACTCTACACCTTGCTCACGGTCTTCCTCTGCTGAGATGGTCTGCTCCATCCTTCCAGCTCAGCTCCTGTGTTTCTCTCGTGGGCCTGTGCAGCTGCCCTTCTCCCTTGTCCCACCCTGAGGCCACCTGCAGACGTTGCTTCTGTAGGCCCCCAGCTTTCTTTGTCTCTGACATTCTCTGGCAGAGGTGCAAGCTTGGCCAGCACATGGTACAGGACACGAGTACCAGCAAGTGGCCAGCTCGGCAGTAGCTTCCACCAGGAGGTCTGGAGCTGGTGGATAAGTGGCCAGCTTCTTGTCTCACAGAGGCCCATTCTACTCAGTTTCTCAAAGACCTAGAAGACGGAGCCCCAGCTGCCCATAGTGTTCCCAGCTGCTCATACACCCTTCCTGGCTGGCTTTCCTCCCTTCCTGCCCCTCACGGTGCAGATTCCTGGGGTCACTTCCCAGACACCTTACACCCTTGCCCTTGTCATTTCATCTGTGTTAGGGAGCCCCTGACCAAGGCCCTCTCCCTGAGCTCTGAGTGCATCTTCCTTTGTATTCTAACACACGTGGTACTGTGATTAGTCCTGCATCCCACTCCCTCCCACGTTAAGACTGTGGTCATCTGAAGGGTGGGGACACATCTTTGTCATTCTGGCCGTGTATCCCCCCCACCCCATTCCTAACACACTAATACAGAGAGAATGCCAAGACCTGTTTGTGAAATAAACACATCTATATATTCACATTCACACATGCGCACCCGTGCGCACACACACACACACGCACACACACACTGCTTGTTTTAAGAAGCTAATTCCAGTTCAAGACTTTGATATTTATGGGACAAATCGGAGAACATACAAAGAGCCTTCAGAACACCCACAGGGAAGATGCCAGACAGGAGGATAGAGGCCCCTGTAACTTTCAAGCTCTCCCCACCCAGCCTCAGCACTGATCAGCCATCACTCGATGAGGAAACCAAGGTAGAGACAACCTCAAAAGATGCTCTGCCCCAGACATGGACGGAGAGGGTGCTGGCATGCGCTGACATGGGTAGCTGGCTTCAGAGAGGACCTGGTTGTCCCCGCCTGCCCTACAGACAGCCCTAACTGGGTCTGTCTCCACTCCACATTTGGGACATACGCTGGACAGTAAGGCCAGCATCAGGCAGAGAGCCCTGTCCTCAGCGGCCCCTGATGCCAGCCTGGCCACCCCCAGTCCTGTCCTGAGAATGCCAGGCCACCTGATTTTAGGCCACTCCAGAGATGTGAGTGGGAAGAGGTGAGGGTCCAGGGAGCAGAATGGAGAAAATCAGTGGAGGAGGATAGAGCTGTTCTGCATTATTACTCCCATGCTTGTCTGTTTTAAATATCAATTGCTATGCAGGTTAAATACTTATTCAGATGCCTTTTAGCTTAAAAGCAAGCTAATTGATCTCTGGAGATCCTGAATGAACAGTGAAGAAACTGCGCTAATTATAGAACCAACTTCCACTCTCTGTTTTGTTTTGTTTCTTCTCCGACAATGCTGCTGGAGCGACAGAAATGGGCCTGAGGGAGCAAAAACACATGTTGTTTTTATTGGGTGGCAACACCCAAGGATCTCCCCTCCCCCCAACTCGGCTCCTGACTGTCTGGGAGGAGCCAGTCCAGGCCCGGGCTCCTGGAAAACCTCTCCCAGACTGGTGCTCACGAAGGCAGGACTTTAAAATGCTAAAAATACGTTTATAGTTGTTCACTGGCCAGAATCCACTAATGTTGTCTGCCCTCAGCCCGCCCATCTTGCAGGTCCTACCTTCTCCCTCCACCTCTACCTCCCCACAAAAAGTCAACACAAATGATGTCGAAGCTGCCTCTGCCTACTTCCTGCTCAGAGTCTGGCTTCCTCTGGGGTCTCAGCTCCTGATTTTGCACTGCCCACATGGAATTAGAGGTACAGCCCATCTTTGTGCTTGGCATCCTTCTGGTCCCTGTCCATAGCTCCCTGCTCACCTGGAAGCCTTCATCTTGCAGTGTAGTGGTGCTGGGACAGGGGCGGGAGCTTCAACTTCTTCATCTAGTTAAACACATCGAGCATCCCTAATCTGAAAGTCCGAAATCTGAAGCTTTGATAGGATGCTCAAAACATTTCAGATTTTGAAGCATTTTGGATTTCAAATTAGGGATATTCAACTATGGTAAGTCTGTGGATCTCTCAAAGTATGAAAAGCTTTGAAATCACTTCTGGCCCTGAGCATTTTGGAAAAGGGGTCCTCAAGCCATAGCACACAGAGTTTCATCCTCTCCTCTCTCCTGCGTAGGGAGACAGACATCAGAGTCTTTTTGCTGTCTCTTCTTACCCTGGCCCAGGCTCTGACTCCACCTTCTATGCTCCTTGGGAGTGAGAAGGAAATGGACAGCTGTGGCTTGGTTGAAGAGACATTGTGGCACCACTACTTCAATGACCCCAAGAAGCTGCAGTCCAGCAGCAGTGAGGCCAAAGTCAGCTGTAAGCTTAGAAAATTCCAAGTTGAACAAGGTTGAGCAGATTTCTTGTCAGTAGGACTTCTTGGGCATTCACTGCACTCATGTGCACAGTGAACCTTCAAGACAGAGTAGCAACGTTCCTCAAACTCACTTGACAACCATGGAAACCTTTTTTGGCAGAACATCTCACTGGAAATGCACTTTGGGAATTGCAGTGTTATAGTGATTTGGGAAAAAAATTTCCCCTTCTGAAGCATTAGCTATTTGTGGTCCACGGCTAGATCCTTTGCATCTCAGTCTTCCCTCTGCCATGTGTGCCTAGCCATGGACACTGGAGACACACAAGAAAGAATGAGGAAAAGGTGAGGGCCAAAGTATCAGAGTTACTTAACTCTGGGGGTCCTGTTTGCTAAGGACCGATTTCTACAGCATCAGTGCCTGCTTGTTTTAGTACGGCCTTAGAGGTGTGATTGTGCCTCTCGGCTCTCATTAGTGTGCCTGCGTGTGTGTGTATGTGTGTGCACCTGGGCAGGTGTGGACACACATCTCACCTGGGCAGAGGCATAGCAGGGAAGGGAACATGGGGAGTCAATTCATCACAGGATGCTTTGTGCCCTCTCCTCCAGGCCTTTGGTTGAAATAAGGGATTCTGACTTATTTATGATCATCAGCAAATGAAGCTGCTAGAATTTTCACAAGTTCACAGCTGTTCAAAGGAATTCCAAGTGACTTTGTCCTCCCCCAACACCGGTGATAGAGATATCCAACCACTCAGCCTTTGCTTCACTCAAGAAAAGTTGGGGAGCAGGTGCCATGTGGCAGGTGTTGGGCACATGACAGATAAATAGTGGGGAGACCTTTACCTCTGAACATATTGCTTGTCCCCTCAAAGCTCTTAATGCAGTTTGGAGTCATCTTAAATATCTATTTACCTGCTTTGCAGTCTTCCTTCCTCTACTCGCCGCACTGGGAATAGAAGCCCCTGGGGCCACAGATCTGGCCTGTCTATAGCACAGTGCCTGGCACATAGGAGGCCTTCCATAAACAAGTCTCGGATGTAAATGAATATGCATGAGACGTATGAATATTTATAAACAGGCATAAAATGGCTAACCAACAACACTCCAGGAAGGTAACGAGTGGACAGCAGCCTTTCACCAGTTCTCCCTCCTGCCTTGGAGTGGCAGAGGGGACATTACACAAAGTCAAAATTTAACTCGGGCCTTTGTAGCAGTGTATGGTGTGGGGAGATTCCTTACAGAAGCTTCCAGATCGGAAAGCAGAACTCTTCTTGCCAAAAGCCAGAAAGACCTCCAAATCCCCCCTCGTCATAGCCACTCAGAAAGGCCAAGGCCGTTTGTGACAGGGAGGAGAGCAGGTGCAGCTGCAGGACTGGAGCAAAGCTGCCACCTCAAAATTTCCAGGGACTGTCAGGGTGACGGAAAAAAGTGGCTTGCATTTAAAAACTACAAGATTAAAGATATCGTCCTTTAGGCTCTATACTTTGAATGAGTGCCAAGGCAGGCTTTTCTGCATATCCACCTGGTGCAGAGTGGCAGGGGGACCAAAAGTAGTTCTGGAGTCAAAGAACAATCTTAAGAATCACTAATACCTACCGAACCTCTCTTCTGAGCTTTTGACTGTGTTATCCCATTTAATGCTGACATCAACTCCATAAGGTTGATTCTACTACGGCTTTCCTTTTCACAGAAAGGAAAACCGAAGCTCAGAGAAGTTAGCCCTTTGTCCAAATTCCCACAACTTCTGCATGCCCAGCAGGCAGGCTCTGGTTTGACTCTGGAGCATAAGGTTGCGATATGATGCTGTGACGAAATAGAATCCCAGAACCAAGGTGGAATCGCTTTCTCATGGGGCTCTGGGACAGGATCTGACCTGGCAATTCACACCACAGCCCACAGAGTCTTTACCTCTGAAGGTTATTTCCCAGTGATTGCTGCCAATTTTATGCTTAACTGTTATGTGGTGTGTTGGTTCTCCTATAGTATGGGCTCAGTCATTGCAAACTAATTCCTTTTTCACTTACAATTAACAACAGAAGGTTACAATTAACAACAGAAAAACCTACAGTTGTACTTCGGTTCACAAACTTAATGCTTTCCATGATTCTGGCCACAAATCGAACTGGACGAGAACCGAACCAAATTTCCCCATAAGATCAACATTTGGTTCTCGTCCAATTTGATTTGTGGCCAGAATCATGGAAAGAGTTAAGTTCACGAACTGAGGTACCACTGTATTTTCAAATGAAGGGAAGTAGACTCTGAAAATAAAATAGGTAAAATCCTTTTTTTGCCCGAAAGTATAGATCATGTCAATGTCCACTGCAGAAGGGGCCAGTCCCTGCCTGGGGGCCGCCTGTCGTCCTTGGCCAGGAGGCAGGGTTCCGTGCCCCCTCCAAATGGCTGTGGCCTTTAATAAAAGAGGCCAGTGGCCTCTGGGCTGTGGGTGAGGAACAAGTTCTGTCTGGGTCAAAATCTCTGGCTCATAGTCTATCTTCAAGTCCTCCACAGTATCACCAGGCCAACATTTTAAAAATAAAGTGCAACCTTTTATTCCCTAACCTGCTTTTTCCCCAGGCTTCCTATCCTAGCAGAGGAAACCAGTGTCCTTCAGTGGCCCAGGACCCATCCTCACGTTCTCCATCACATTTATGGCTACTCTCCTGCCCCATCCCCCTCCAGCTCCTGCCCTGCCCCAAGGCCTCCGTTTCCTCACTCACTCTCTCCCCTCCTCCTTTTCCCAGAGCACCAGAGCCCCAGTTTCCTTTCTGATACTCAGTATCCTGATAAATCCAGCTGCCACCCACCTTTCTGCCTTATCGTCACTCTGCCTCTCCATGTGATGTGCAGCTCAGCATATCAGAAGTTTCTTAACCAGGCTGAGAGTGACATTATGTATATTAATGGTGGCACAGTACTCGAGCCCTTCTTACACATCAGATATTGCACTAAATGCTTTATATGCGTCATCTTGTTTATCTCTATACTGTCCCAAGAGTTAGATTCTCACTATATCGTGGGTAAAAAAATAGAGGTTCAGACAGAGTAGTAACTTCCTGGAAGCCTGGTGTGTCTGCGTGTGTCATGCCTCCCAGATTACACGGATCGGTTCAATGTTCTGTTTAGCATTTGCCCTGCCACTGTTCTCACATTTGTTCCCCGACTGGACTCTGTGGCCTTCAAGGAATGTGCTGCTCAGTCCCAGCACAGTGCCCAGAAACAGAGTCAGTGGGAATAAGAACTTTATCTTAGGTCCAGTGTGACTCACCTCTCCGAGAAGCCCTCCCTGAATTCATTCAACAAGTATTCACGGAACACCTACTATAGGTCCACTCTTCCAGGCACTGGGGACATAGCCTCCGCCTAGAGGATGGCACCTTCCTATGACAAAAACTGGGAAGGGACTAAGCGGGGTGAGTCCACAGCGAGTGTCAAGGGCAGTCCAATGCAGCAGGCGTGTCCTGGCACCTTCTCACTGCAGCGGGGCGGGGAAATGAGTAAGAACCAGCTGTCCTTTGCAGCTGCTTACAGCCTGAAGGGGAAAGAGTCAAAGGAAGTAATCATGAACCACGGAAGGGTGACGCTGCTCTGTTGGGATAATTGCAGGGCTCTGGGGCAAGTCATGGATGGGGCAAGGAGGAGAAGCATGCAGAGGGCAGCAGAAGCCCCGAGAACAGAGTTTGCAGGAGCCTGGCGATTCGGGGTCACATTCAGCTGAGTCACACCCTGCCTGGCCATCTCTTCCCGGGTCACGCTTTCTCTCTCTCTGGTTCTGGAAATGTGACTCCTTTCTGCAGTGCTACCGTGCCCGGCTGACCCACCATGATGGCATCTTTGCTGCATCTCCTAGAGACCCAACCTCAGCTCTGCGAGTGAGTACCGCAGCAGAGGACTGGGCTGCCTTGCAGGAAAGCTCAGGGCCTGTGGCCTCCCAGTGCCCCCTTCGGCTGCTGCAAGGGGCAGGGAAAAGGAAGATGACACCTCTCCTGGCCAGAGAGCAGGATGCGGCTGTGGGTGTCAAGTGACACCCAGTTCTCAAAAGCCAAGAGTTGTATTAAGGAGCTGCCGCATCCTGATCCCTGAGCTGGTCTTCCCGATCACATGCCCTGGCTCCATGAGCTCATCTTGCCCTTTCTAGTTCATGTGCCTGGCTCAGAGCACAGCGGCATGCAACCCAGGCTGCGCGTGGATCACATGCCAGCTCAGCCACTATTCAGTGTTACCACCTCTGCATGTCAGTTTTCCCATCTGTGAAATGGGCAATTCACTTCCCAAAGCTGCTGCACAGGTGAGAGGATGATATACTTAAATCCCTTGGTCCAGCACCTCTCTGCCTCCACACTCTCCCTCCCTGATACTTGCTGCCTGAGGCTCAGAATGAGGCCTGTTTCTGAATTTGCAGGGCCAGGGCTCAGTCCCACCCTCTGTCTGTGTCTGACTGCAGAAGGTACCCTCTGCCGTTGGGTTAGATTTTGGACCCAAGCCCCCCGTGTCTGTCTGTCCAGCCTGCCCCTCCCCAGTATCAGGTGGCTCCTGGCCTCTCCCGTGGCCCAGGCCCCTGCCCAGGCCCCTCTGAGGATGCTGCACCCACGCTGGGCCTCAGACCCTGTGCCTTCTGGGAAGGGAGCTGGGCCGCCCCAGCACCGTTCCCCACGCCCAGGCCTGGGTTTCGCTCCAGCCCAGGGCCTTCCACTGCTTGCCTGGTAATGGTTGGGGAAGCGAGCTGATGGGCAAAAAAGAGGCTCCATTTCTCTCTGGGACCAATTTGTGAGTTTTCGGCGGCAGCTCTTGCTCTCAGCTTCTGCAGCGTCCTTGCATGCCTGCTGCTCCCCTCACGCTGTTAGGAATCTGAAGGAGGCTGGAGAGGTGGGATCACCCTCTGCCAGGCAGCCAGTAGGGAAGAGGTGGGGTGTGGGCGTGGTGGGGGGCAGCCTCTAGAGGACCGGAAGTGCCAGGGAGAGGACGAGTCCTGGGGGTGGACACAGATGCAGAAACGACTTCTCCCGTTTCCCTTTGCTTTTGAAAAGAGGCAGCGAGGCCTGGTGATTCAGAGGACAGAGTGGAGTTAGGTGGAGCAGAGTCCGAAGCACAGCTCTGCCCCTGCTAGCTGATGCTAGCTGAGGATATTGGAGTGGCCAAGGAAGCAGTCTCTGCCACTTACAAGCTGCATGACCTCAGACACACATGCTGTGTGCCTCAACGTCCCTAACTGCATACTTGGGAGATGATCATGATAGTACATGATCACACTCAAAAACTACTGGAGTACGATTATGACGGTCTGTGTGACCTTGCAACACTGCTTAACCTCGCTGAACAGTATCTCAGAGATCGTTGGGTTTTGTGAGACTTGAGTGAGATGCTGCACGTACAACCCTCAGCAAAGCCTGGTGCATCGCAGAGCGCTCTTGATAAATGGCAGCTAGTGTTATTTTCATCACCATATTCCACTGATTCCAAATCACGCTTTTTTTCTCACATTTTAATATCCCTGAAATCGAGATGGTTCTTGCAATAGATGATAAGAAAGCAGAGTGTCATAGTTTAATTGGGTGGCATTTTTTCTTTCCTAGGGAAGTACATAAAATTATGTATTTTACAGTTGGTGGTGTCTCAGACTTCACGAAAACAACCAGGCCCAGGCAAGAAGAGGGGTTTTCACTGTGGACCTGCCTGCTGTGTTCTGAGCACGTCCTGTGTGCCCTGGTCCTCCTCTAGGACAAGTTCCTGGGTTACCTCAGGGAGGTTGGGTGCCTTTAGAAAGCACTCGCTTTGCCTTTATGCTGCTAACCAGGGCCTTGCAGAGTGGGAAGCTGGGAAGCCAGAGTACTAGGCTGAGGGTGGTGAGAGCTCCTTGCTTGTGTGCACAGGGAGCCAGGCCTCATCGCACCACAAGGACATGCAGTAGCTCTGCCACCCTCCAGCAAGCCCCAGCACTGTAGGAAGACAGACTGCTAAGCTGGGTGGCTGGGGTGTAGAGTTGGCAATGGGCAGGGAGCATCCCAGAGCTCTAGAGCTCCATAGTTCCCAGGGGATGAAGGAAGAAGACAACAAGAATCCAGGAGAGTCACAAGGTAGGGGAGGTCAACTGTGATTCTTCTGTCCATGGCTGGCACCGCTCCCCCACCCTAGCCAAGCAGCATTCCCCAAGTCCCTAAAGTTCTGCTGTTGCCTCCCAAGGAATCCTCCCTCAGTTCCCCATGCTCAGCAACAAAATAGCCAAGGTCTGGCCAGGTGGTGGTGTGATCTGGCTGCAGGTCCTCCCCCTGGCCTGTGGTTACCTGTCCTGAATATCACCACCTCCTCGCCAAGGCAGTTCAGTTTATCAGCCTCACAGGGATAGGTCCCAGCGACATGTGGCCATGACCTGCTTCATCAAGGAAGAAAACCTTCCTAGATAGAGCAATTACTCTATGCCCCTTGCTTGCTCTTCACCTAGACCTTCTCACAAAGTTGCTCTGACACATCCACAAGCCAGGAGAGAAGGTCTGTGGCACTCAGCACGGCCTCTTCCCTTCTCCAAGCCCTAAGCAGGCATCCAACCTATAACTCACCAACAAAGCTGTGATCAAAGGCAAGGGTGGGAGGTGGTGTTCATTGGGAGTCTGGGGCACAGGGAGGCCAAGATGCCAAGGTACAGCCTGGGAGCCCACACAGCCCCCAGCCCTCACCCTTGGTCTGCAAAGCCATTAAATATGCAGCATCTCATCTTGTTCCTGGGCAGCCGAGGGCTCTGAGTCGCAGGAGGTGACATTGCTCTCCAACAGGTAAGTTGTTCAACAGATGGGCAGTCGAGTGGCAAAGAAATACATTATTAATGTTTCTGGTTAAATTAACTGATTAAAACCACCCCAGGTAAAAATGTACGTATCAGCGCTTTGCCCACAGCAAATGAGGAATTAATGGAATATGGCTGCGTCTTTGTAATGAGACACAGATAGGGGCTGTCTGGAAAGGTTTACTCTCCTCTGTGCAGCGGCAGGGGGTGGGGGGCAGGAGGCCTGGTTGTCTGTTAAAGCGACTGCCACCGATTGGTGCAGGGCAGGGCTGGAAGAGAGACCCAAGGGGGCTTCCTCAGATCTGACGGAGACCTGTGAGATCCGGAATCTTTGGGCTCTGCTTTGCTGGAGGCTCAGAGAAGGCTCACGGCAGAAGCTGCAGGCCACAGTGGGCGGGCGGGGGGAAGCATACTGCAGCAAAAGGAGGATCCTAGGTGCTGGCCCAGGCTCTGCTCTTGCAAATGCAACACAAGTCCGCTTCCTGGTTGCACCTCAGTTTCCCTATTTGTAAACTGGGGGCGGGGGGGTGAAACAGTCTTGGATACTGTCTCTTGATTCTTGCTTGTCTCCCACCATCGTTTCTGGACTAAGTTCCAGTTTTTACCTTGTCTTTAGCCTCAGCTGGTAACCTTGTGGGGACCTGAACCTCACTCAGGGTATACCTAGACACAGTCTGCTGGCTTTAGGGAAAACCCATGTTTTAACAAAGGCATAAAAGGGCACTCACATGCTTGTCTATGCAATTGCTTGCACACATATACATGGACACATGTGTGTACATACATGTGCATATCTGCATACATGCAAGCCTGCACCCAGTCACATACATCTCAGAGCTCCCTTGCAGGAGTGCGCATGTGTGCCCACACAGCTGAATACAAAAGCAAAGTTCCTTTGTGCAAGGGCAGGAGGGTGTCAGACAGATTCCGGGTGGGGACACTTCAGAGACAGTGCTGGGAGAGAGGGGCAGGCAGGGCACTGATGGGGCAGAGCATCAAGGGCCAGTTTTCTCAACAAAATAGGTTTTATGCCAGGATTTCAGGCACTCCCTGAGGCTGTGACCTAATTTGGGGAAGAGTGAGGTTTTGCATAAATTAACTAGGTAATCACATCCCTACCAGGGCTTCCCTAGACCCAGAGACGTGGGGCTGCGGGACACCCGTTGCCCCATCGGCCCCAGCAGCAGTGCTGCCCAGGCACCCCCGCCCCGCCCCAGCCTCGGGAGCTCTCCAAGGTGCTGATGGCTGCGGGCACGGGGAGATTTGGCTAAGGGACGTTTTTTCCCCCTCCACAGCTAGTGGGCCGGCTGGGGGAGAGGAGGGTAGGTAGGGAGGGGTGGGTGCTAAACCCCACTGCCCTATCACCCCTATTCCAGCCTCCCAGCGTCAGGCAGCGGGGAGGAGGGGAAGGCGCCAGCCAGAAGCCTCCTAAAGACTCCCAGGCTGCGAGGAGGCCCGCGAGGGGGTCAGCGCTGGCATCACAGTATCATTAGCTGTTTACCCTGAGAAAGTTCACACTTCTGGAGGCCGCGCTCAAGCTGTCAAAAATGCCGCACGCAGCGCTAGCGGTTCTGCCAACTGCGCTCCCTGGAGCCCCGCAAAGCAAATATTTAGCAGGCGCCTGGCTCTCAAGCACACGGGCGCACACCTACTAGCAGGGGGCGGGGCATGCCAACACACGGGTACACACATCGCTCAGACTTGCTACCTAACACACAGAGCCCGGCGCGGGGCCGGGGGGGGGCTCATACCCCCCCACAGATAACTGCACTCACCATGCAAAAGCGCGCTCTCAGGATAGTAAAGTAACGTGTATCAAGCGCTTCCTGTGTTGCTTCTAAGTGGCTAATATACATTGTTTGATTCAGCTCCCCTGACAGCCCTAAATGATGGACATTATCATGCTCCCTTTTCCGATAATAAAAATTGAGGTTCTGACAAGCAGACTCTACAGGAAGTGCCCTTAGTGCTCACTACACTGACACACACCTGCCATGTACACTCAGATACACACCCAAAGACACAGACACACTAATACAGAGAAATGAACTTAGACTCACACACATGCATCTTCACAGAAACACTTGAGTGCATGCATGCACACACATACGCACATGTGAGTGTGCACATGTTTGCGCACACACGTGGCACGACAAGCCTGCAACAGCCAGCTCCAAGCCCTTCCCTTCCAGCAGAAACACCCCTCTGCCCCAGCCCCCCAAGTGTCTGGACGCATGCCCCGGGGAGCCAGAACATGCCTCTGAGCCCTTCTATTGCAAGCTGTGCAGCTTCTGGGCAGGCTGTCTGGCTGAAGTTGATAACAGCCCTGGCAGCCTCCAAGAGAGAATGGGCCTCCACGGGAGTAGGTCCAGATGGTGGCAGTAAGCCCCAGATGTTGTGAGGAAACAAACAAGCCTGCTGAAATCTAGAACTTGGCTCCAGCCTGTGGCCCTCCCTGCTGAAGGGGCAGGCACTGTGGCCATCATCACAAGCCAAGCATGGCACGGGAACCTGGCAACAGAAAGAGAGGGCTCAGCTCTGGGGTCTGGACTGCACTAGGGCCCTGACAGCTCAGCCAAAGGCTGGGTCCCAACAGCCCTGAGCAGATAAGGGTGTTCAGTCCTGGGTGGCGGGTGCCTGGCTAGGGAGCCCTGAGCACCACCCTGTCTCAGCTGCCACCAACCAGACCCACATGGGCATCTGCCACTGAGCACACTCCCCTGGGAGTTCTCACTCACCAATTTCCCAAACCTTTACTCACTGTCCACGGTCACTGTGCCCTAGGTTTGTGGTCTAGATCAACTCACCATTGATTTTCAAGGTCATTGCTCAATGATTCCAAAGATCACTGCAGGATATCTCAGAAGCCAGAGAGCCTCAAGACCATTTTCTGATGACGCCTGAGATAACAGGCCTCTCCCCTAGGGCCTCTTGGGAACCCCACTATAGGAAAGTTCGAGCCTGCCCTCTGCCTTCCCGACAAGACAGCGCACTTCCTAAGCAATGCACACTTCCTGACTGGGTGGTCAGCACCCAGGGCAGGTAGGGCTGGGAGGGTAGACAAGGAGGGGGTTGGGGGAGAGGAGGCCCAACTTGGTAGTTTACACACAGTGTACACGCCTCCTCCGTTTTTTCCCTCCAGTTGCTCCCTTCCTTTCTCTTTCCTTGCCCTCACACTTTTTTTAAAGCAGGATCTCCCAAGCCCATTGAAAATGAATCTGTTGTTGTCTCTGAGGCCAGTGTCAAAGCCTCCTCGTCCCTTAGGCTCCCTGAGTTCTTAAAATCATTCCAATTTTTTGATGTCAAGAAAAGATCTGGGCCCTCCCTCTGACCAAGTAAGTAGCTGGGTCTACGTGGGTTCTCCTGCAGAATTTGTGTGAAATGAGGTAATAAACCAAAGAAGTGCCTCTCTCAGAGTGGAATTTCAGACACCACAGAGTTGTAGGAAGAAGCTCCTTCCTGGAAGGGAACAGACACATCTCCCCTCCTAGGTACTGCCTGAATTGCTAAGCACAGAAAACATATACAAATAAAGTGTCACATCCTGACATTTGATAATTTAAATCCAGCGTCAAAGGGCATCTGCTTAATTACACACGGAGCTATGTGTGAACACTCAGACAGGCTCCTGGGGATGCAGAGACCCCCACTCGAGAGCACTAACAGGCAGGCAGCCCAGGGCATGCAGGCAGTGAGAGATGTCTTTTGAGGTTAAATTAAAGCCCACATTTCACTTTCAATGCAACCTAATTCTTCTCATTTTCTCTATCTACCTCCAAAAACTGGGGCCTTAAGTGGAAAAGATGCATTGAATAGCAAATGCAATTCAACAAATATTATGACATGCTGTTCATCATGAGCCCTAAATATTTAACAGTTCAACGTTATGGGCTTTTCATTTTGTTTTATTTTCATTTTTGCCAGATGCGATGAATTTAGCACTAACAGGCCCCGTGCTGAGGAACTGCCAGTGGCCTAGTTTGGAAAATGAACAAAGTGAGTTCTGTTCAGGTGTTTGTGACCTCTGTTCATTCAGGCAACATTGCCTTATCTTGGCTCTGCCCATCCAGCTTTCTAGAAAAAAAATAAAGTGAGATAGTTGGAGAGAAAGGGGAAAAGGAAGGCAAGAACGCAGAGGGCCGTAAAGCCTCGGTTGGCCAATTCATTTCTGTTTAATCCATCTGCGCGCTGCAGAAAGCTCCTTTGTGGTGGATGAGACCAAAGGTCGGTAATAGATTTCAACAGGTTCCGAGAGGCTGTTGACTGCTCAGAGCTGTGTGGGAGCGCAAGGCTCCCCAAGAGGCAGGGGGAGAGAGATAATTGGGGACCCAGAGCCCCATTTGGTCTCTGGTTCCTGATTTCACAGATTTAAGAAGAAACAGAGGTTGTCTGGCATCCTGCCTCTGGAATCGTGTGGGAGAGGGAAAGAGTGCAGGGTGGAGGGCACCCAGCCTCTCTGGCTTCCCTGGGAGCTGTGATGTGGCCCATTGTCCTGTGTGCAGGCAGAGGGGTTGCGAACCAGGCCTGCTGGGAGGGAGCTGTTCCTGGTGAGCCAAGGAAGGCTTTGGGGTATCTCTGAGGCTCCCTCAGTGAGGAAGAAGGATGATCCCCCTACTTGGGGATGGGGCAGAAGAGGGAGCAAGTGAGTGGAGGGACATCCTGGGGGAGGTGTTCCCAACTGTTCTCTGCTGCCCTTCTGAGTGTGCAAAGTCACTGGGGCAAGAAAAGGAGTTCCTGTAGCTACCCCACCCAGGTAGCCCGCCCAAGGACCTAGGCACACTCCATTTCATCACTCATGGCTTTCTGTGTGGCAGTGTGTGTGAGCCCATGTGCCAGATGTGTCTAAACAAAAGGGATAGAGTTACTGGCACAATTGAGACCAGTGCTGTCCTTGGTTCTGGATTCAGCCCCTGAGAACTGTCTCCCCATGTAGGGTTTACAATAGCGTTCTGCTTGGGTGTGTGGAGGTACAGCTTTGTGGTGATCATTCCAACACAGACGGAGCCAAAGCTGGGAATGGAAGGCCATCTGGCCACACCCCTCCTTGGAACCCTCCCTGGCTTCCCAGCGCTGCCTGGAGCTTCAGCCTAGATTTCAGCATGGGCAAATCTGCTGCCCCAAACTACATCTTTGTTTTCATTCTCTGAAACCCTCTGCCTCGGTCATATTCCTATCCCCAATTATGTGGCAGAAAAATGCTCAGATGGAGGTACCTTCAGCATGTCCTAGGGAAGAAACCACCAGGGGACACAGGTGTCCAGGAACACATCCTGGAGGAGGTGGTACCTGAAGAATGAGTAAGAACTACAATGAGAATCGCTCACACTTATTGGATATGACTGTAGTTTCTATCTTAAATGTCCCCCAAAGACCCGTGTATTGAAGGCTTTATCCCCAGCTTTGGCTGTGGTGGAAGCTTCAGCAGGTGGAATCTAGGTGAAGGAAGTTAAGGGCACGCCTTTGAAGGGGACATTGGGATCCCCTTCCTCTCTTTCTCCTTCCCCTGGCTATCATGAGGTGAGTGATTTCCTTCATCATAGGCTCTAACCATGGTTTGCTGCCTTACCACAGTCTCAAAAGCCATGGACCAACAGAACACATACTGAAACCTCTAAAACTATGAGCCAAAATAAATCTTTCTTTTTTATAACTTGATTACCTCCTGTATTTAGTCACAGTGATGGAAAGTCATATAACAGAAACTTACTATGTGGCAGGCACTTAGTGTTGTACACGTCAGTGTGTTGTTTCACTTACTTCTAAAATCTTCCCTATGGCATAGGTATAACCATTATTAGTTCCAACTTACAGATAAGAAACAGAGTCATAGAGAGAAGAAACTTCCCCAATGTCACCCAGCTCGTAAGAGATTGAGGCTGAGCTTCAGACTCAGGCATCATGACATCCAAGTCGCACTCTATGTATTCTGTCAACTCCTCTGGATGGTAAGCTTTTGAGGACAAGGACACTAGAGTTCATTTTTGCACCCCTGATGTCAGCATGGGTGCAGCAGAGAGATATCTGTGACTATTACCAAATGACTACTCAGATAAAATGATGGGTGAATGGATAAATTTAAATAGACCCTGGGAGTACTAAGCATGCAAGACTGCAGTACTGTCACAAAAAAATCAAAGGTTCTGTTTCACCTAAAACAGCAGTTCCCAAACCGCATCCCACTGGACATGAATTCCTACATATGTTTACCATGAAGGAACGTCCATACTCATGCGGGTTTGGGGGATCCAGGTTGAACACAATCACGTTTCTTTACTCCAGGGATTCTTAAATTCTCTTGGTTGGTGAACATTTCCTGGGATCAGGGACCCAACAAGTAAATTTTGGGAAGCACCATCTTTGGGCCACCCCTTTTGGAATTTAAGGGATTGTGAATTAGTTATGTCCTGCCATGTAACAAATTGTCCCAAAACTTGGTGACTTAAACAAAACAAAAAATACCCTACAGTTTCTTTCTATAATTCAGTAATTTGGATGTGACTTAGTTGGATGATTGTGGCTCAGGGTCTTGTGTGAGTTGTAGTCAAAAAGTCAGCCTACGCCCCATGCATTGGAAAGCTTGCATGGGGCCAGACAATCCACTTCCAAGATGGTGGGCTCTTACGGCTGGTACACTGGTGCCGGCTGCTGGCTGCTGGCAGGAGATCTCAGTTCCTTACCACACAGACCTTCTAGAGCTGCTTACATGTCCTTCTGATAGGACTTCCCATGAGTGAGTGACCAAAGAGAAAGCTGTTGGTTCCTCATGATGTAACATGAGGAGTCACGGCATATTAGTCCTGTCGGCTTTTATTGGTCACATGGGAAAACTCTGACACAATGTGGGGAAAGAAAACATAAGGGCGTGAGAGTGGGAGACAAAGACCATTGTGGACCTTCTTGGAGGCTAGTTGTCCAGACTCTAGACTGGTTCTTCTGGTTCAAGCTTCTGGAACTTGGTGATAGGTGTGTGGACCCTCTTCAGAGTTACAGACGCATATAAACTTCTATTTTCAACTCTTTTAGTCATCATACTTCCCCTTTTCACCCTGTAAGAGCTCCGTCAACCACGTGGGCAGCAGAACCAGCTCTTCATGTGGCAGGAACAGCTTAGCGTGCACCCCCAAGAGGCCTGCTGACCCCGTATCTCTGGCACCGCTCGGGTGTGCACGGCCCATTCCTGGGAACTCTGTCCAAAGTGGCTGATGAAGCGGTGTTAGCAGGGACTCCCTTTCGCTCAGACTTTTGGGAGCACAAGTTTTTATTATAAGTACCTTCTCTCTCAGCATGTTCCTTCTCTGTAAAGTAAATTTGCCAAACTATAATAGCAGATCTGAGATGACTCTTAATAACAGCAAGATGAACGAGGAGACTCAGGAAGGAACAAGGTTGATTAGAAAAGGAAGTATCTGCTTGCCTTTCTGCTGCCAGCGCTTCAGGTCAGCTCCAGTGTCCCCTGGAGGGAGACGCAGGTGGATCTTCATCCCTCCAGCCTCATCTTCAGCCTTCACAGAGAACCAGCTCTGATAGCCACCTCTGAGATTCTGCACTCTGCTACTCTTCATTGTGAATCCTATTTGTTTCCCTCCCTGTACTTAGAATATTTTGTAATTGTCCATGTATTTATTTACTTGTTTATTGTTCATCTTTCTTAAAAACACTGTAAGTTCCATAAGGATGTGGACAATGATTTCTTTCTGTTCTGTTTTCCAGGGCTGGGGATTGAACCCAGGTCCTCACGCATGCCACTGAGCTCATCCCAGCCTCACAATGATCGATTTATTCTCTACTCCATCCTCAGCACCCAGCACGATGCTGGCACTCCATAAATGATTGTCCTTGCCTGGGTAGAGGAACATTTGCCTTTGCCATATTGCTTGAGAGCTGAGACATCTGGAGGAGAGTCCATCTTCTCGGTTTGGCACCAGACCAGCGGAGAGATGCCCCAGCCCCCTCCCACGGAATGTGTGTGTGTCCCCTTCTGTCTAGGTCTCAGATGCTGGTGCTTTGGCATCTGGCAAGGAGCTCTGTCTGTTCTCCAGCTGGCTGGTCAGGGCTGACTTTCTGACCCCACTCTTGTCAGCCCCATTTCTCAGGAGTGGACTGTCTATCCCGTCTTTGTCTTAGCTGGTCTGGTTGCAAGACTCTGCTCTGCATCGGCTCTTCTGCCTGCCCACTCCTCCCTCTGCATCCTGTCCAAGTTCCTTGAGACAGGACCCTTCTCTGACTTTGATGCTTGGACTTATCAGCCCTCCTCTTCCCGGGCAGATCCATTCTCTGTATAGGGCTTTATGGAGGCCAGCATCCCACACATCTGCTGACCTCTCAGTTCTTCCTTTGTTCTCTAGAGCAGGACCATTAATTCCAGCACTGACAATGTCTACTGGTTGACCTTAACTCCAATTTGACTGACCTTAATTTCTGTATGATTTAATCTAATGCTTGTTTTCATTTTCACTGGCTCTCGAACTTCCAGGTGTAGAAAGCCCACCCTGGGTTTTGGTTAGTGCCCAATTTATAGAAACTCAGTCAATGCCACTCCCAAGCTAGTGACAGCCACAATCTGCTCTGGCCCCCGGGGACTCAGATGTATTCCCGTCCTCCTTTCCAGCAGGGCAGGAGGTATCGAAGACACTGGAGCAGTTGAGGCCTGCCTTGCCTTTCTTTGTCCATTGCTACCAGAGGCACTGGAAGTTCTATCCATTTCCCGTCTGGGATCAGAACCAAGAGATCACAGAGGCAGCACTCCGAGGCCTTTTTGACTCCACCCTGATCTCAGCAACCAAGAAAACCACTTTACAACCAGTGGCGCATCTTCCATGCGCAGATTTCTTGGCTAAGATTCACCATATTTTCCAAACTGTCACATCACATCTGTCCACTGGACTTGCTAAATGAGCTCCCGTCCTCTACTTTTATACTGAACATGTCTGAAGAGGGTAAAGAGTCATTACACCTGGTCACCGTCTGGTCAGCTCTTGTCGGGAAGCATCCTGAGGCGGAGCACTGTGCCTCTTTGCTCATTGCTGCATTTCTAGCCCAGGGTCTGGCTCACAAGTCTACTTCAATTGTGTGTACTAGGATAAGAGTGGTGGAAAGAGGTCGCAGAGACCCCTAATCACTGCTGACACTGATACCCAAACATGTCAAAGGACAGATTTAATGCAAAGTTGTTCTGTTACAATTGCATCCAATATGTAGAAACACATTTCCCATTCATTCCGCAGTCTGTTACATTGTCTGTTTCTATCTCAGTGATCTCCTTTTTGTGTGACTAGAGAACAAAGCCTACACTAACATGGTTTGTCACTGAGCAAGTTGAACTCTTTGCTTTCTAAATAGTCTGGCAGCCCAGAGGGCCAAAGCAACTTAAACCCAGCACCTTCAGACCTCCACCCCGTCGCTCCCCACCTCTCTGCCATGTGACTGGTGACTGCACCAGGCTTCGGGCACTAAGTCTCAGTGCACACACGTTCCTGCTGAGTCGCTCACGGAGGTATTTGTATCAACATGCTCATCCCACGTGTGCTGCTCGAAGGGACTGTTGCTGGGGAGGGAAGTGTTCGCGTTGCCAGAGGCACAGTGTGGACCTAATAGTGCCTATGTGGCTCCAGTTCGCACCTTCTGAAATAAACAAGTTATCACCAGTGGGGAGTCGCTTGGATTTTTTCCCCCATACCTGCTCTCCTTGTTATTTTCCTTATTGCTATTTGTTTCCCATGGTTTATTTGTAAGCTAGTGAATCCACTCATAGATAACCGAGTGACTGTATCACAGACAAAGGTACCACAGTTCTAGCTGCCTTTGGCTGACTCGAGGCAGCAGGAGACATCTGTGTGTCTCACACATGTTTTTTTTCCAATGTTACTTCCAAAGTCAGGGGTAACAGCAAGGTCTAGTAGATGAGGCATAGGACTGAAGGTCAGATGGCGGTCACATGCTTCCTTGTTTCCTTGACCACTTGGATCGGTGAGTCCTAAGTGTGTGCAGGGGACATCACTGCCATCCACTTGTGTTGCTGCTTCTCGCAGAGTCAAGATGAACCTTCGCTTCACGGAGCCTCTCTCCTCTACCACCTGTTCTTACGATGCTCATGAGATGAGCCATTGTTCATCTGAACATTCAGAGACCACTAGGCTGTACTTAGCGGTGGGCAGGGATACTGTCTGTGCCTGGGCGTGCAGGACCTGGGCAGTGAGGTCACCAGGGCTACTCTTCTGCTCTCTGCCCAGTTTCTGTCTATGAGTGGGTGGGGAGGTGGGACAGGACAGACACTTAGGACAGGGGATGAGCAGCGGTTCTGCACACAGCACCCAGCAAAACTGTGCTAAATAGCTCTTCAACATCCTTCCTTCCCCAGAGTCCTAAGTCCAGGGGCACTCATGGTTTCTTCTCTGTCCTCTTGCCTCTAACTTCTGTCTTCATTCTCCTCCCTGGTGCTCAAGCCTCCCTTCTCCTCCATATCTGGCACCTTCCCTTCCAGGTCCAAATGTCCCCATCCTATTGAAGTGACTCGGCTCTCCTGGTTCTTCCAACTCCTTCCTCCCCATTGCCCACTAGCCAAATAATGGTGGAAAATGAGCAAAGGAGTAATTGATAATTGACTCGTATTCCACTAGACATTCCCTGGCCTGTTCAATCTCCTGATGTGAGGATTATCATCCAGATTCGCAACCACATCTGGATTTCTTTTGTCCCTTTCAGGCAGCCTCCTCTGAACCTGGGACTCCGGGATCCCCATGAGAGCTCTGTGTCTAGGGAAAACAATCTCCCTCCCCTTTTCCCTACTCCCTCCCCTGCCCAGCCCCTACACCCAGCAAGGATGAGAATGACTGACACAAGCATTAAAGATATGGAAACTTCCCCCCCGAGTAATCTCACTAATGGTAAATTGATGGGATCGAATACGTTCAAGTCGGAAATGATCCAAATATATGCTAATGAAGCTGAATATGCATTCTTTAGACTAAAACAAACTAACTGCGAGTCAGGAAATAAAGTAGGTGAATTATTAGTTTGGCAACTCAAAGAATCGGAAAACTCAAGCACCGTTCCAAAGACAGGCAGAGGCAGGCAGCAAAATGTGGTTAATGAATTCTAAACCAATTAACCGCAAATTGATGGTGTGCTCAAAGACTTGCCACTCCGACTCCCTCGGATTGCTTTCTGAAAATTTAAAAAGAAAACGCTGTTGCCAGGCACTTTTCTTGTTTTCCCTTCCTAAACGTGCTCTCCTGGAAGCTTGAGTCTCAGGGAAAAAAAAAACAAAAACAAAAAGAAAACTACAAACAGATTATAGAGATGGGGAATGGGACTCTTTTGGCCATGAGGGGGAATAAATAATGCAAAGAGGAACTTCTCTACTCTTCTTTGTCAAAGAGAATTATCCTCAGACTTGAAGCAACTAAAGCAAACCTTGATGGGAGGGAGCCAAAGCCTGAGGTGGGTGAAGAAAATACAAGAACATGTGTTGCGAGGTCTCGGCTACAACAAGGCCCACATCTAGATAAATCCCAATGCAGGGCTCACAAAGCTATCCCTGGGAGCTCATCTGTGGGTTCCAGGAGGCAAGTGGCACTAGGACAGGCTGAAAACAGGAGATGGGACCAGTTTTCAAATGTGAAGTCAGTAAATTCCAAGGTGTTTGAGGACAACCAAAGAAAAATTTCAGGTCCAATTCTAAAAAGGTGATGAAGGCCATGGTACTCCCAGAACTAGGGCTTGGCTGAAAGGTCACTTTAGTTGTGGAAGCCATCCTGACCTCCTTGGCACAAAGAACGCTGCCCACTCCCACCCCACTCTGTCCCACTCCCCAGCTCTATTTTTCTCTGTAGTGGTTTTCACCATCAAACATCGGTATATTTACTAGTTTATTTTCTTCTTTTACTAGAATGTAAATTCCATGAGGATAAGAACCATGTGTATTGTGTCTTCTGGGGAGTGTGCTTTGCACCTGGTTGGGGCCCAATAAATATCTGTTGAGTGAGTGAGCGCACAAACAAAACATCTGCCTTCCATCTCATTTCCTTTTCTGACAGGACACTGGGATGGAAAGATGAAGGAAATTCTGTGAACTCAGCAGATCTGGATTTCAGTAGAGTGTTTGCCAAAGTTTCTCACAATAGTCTTGCAGAAAAGATGAACAGTCCGGAGCTGGATATGAGAACAGGTGGGGGTGTACAGATCTGTGTGTGACCACAGTGGGTGATGGATGGCGAGGCTGGAGAGGGTGATGGGTGGTGTTTGCAATCCTGTCCTCTTTTCCACTTTTCTTGCTGATTTAGCTGAAGATTCAGAATGCAGGGCTCTTTAAATTGGGGCAGGTGATAAAGTCAGAGGGACAGGGTTGCCAATCAGGATGGAGGACTCTTAGTGAGTAGAATAACAGAGTAGGTGAAAAGATGAAGTAACTGTCCCTGGAGTAAAGTGAAGCCACAGCGTTGGACCACAGGGTCGGGTGAGCAGGTGCAGCTTAGTGACATTGGGAGACCATCTGCTGAGGAAAAGGAGGAGGGTGACCTCTTGCCCCACTCTGCATGCAAGAATAGAACCAGATGCAGTTTTGAGGTTCCCCAAATCTGATGGTGGAAGATGTGGTTATTACAGATATTGTGAGCTATCTCTCATCATAGGATGGCCATCTCATAGTCTGCTCGATTCAGTGGACAGAAATGTTAGTGGCAAAAAATGAGTCCAGTGACAAGCCCTGCCCCTTCCCCCCACGCCATTGCTACATCATGGCAGGAGAAGAGTGTAGAGGTACAGAACAGAGATGACTGAGGCCATGTTCTTGCCCTTGTAGAATTGACAATCCTGTTGAAGAAACGAGTCAGACTCAAAAGAAAAAAGAAAAAAAAAAGAAACTAGCTCTGAGAAAACAGCTGTTCCAATTGCGATCATTTCAGGGTTATAATGAACCATAGAGTGTCATATCAATTCATAAGAACACAGGGACCACTACATCCATTAACTAACCCAGTTGGAGGAAAATGCCCTTCTGTAGTCAGCCTGGAGGGCCTTCGGATAAACGCTGGCCAGGCTGCACTGAGTGGTCTCCATGGGACACTTCAGTGCTGCTAACCTAATCGGCAACACGCATGTTGAGCACTGATACATTCTTCAAGAAGCATTCTTTTAAGCATACAGAGGGTGCCCAACCCTGGGCAATGTGTTAAAGACGAACCCGCAAACAAGGCCTAGTCCATGCCCTCCAGAGCGTATGCACTGGCAAGAGAGAAACATACATAATTTCAGCACAATCCGCGACTGCAGGAAAGGTGGATAGAGATGGAGGATAGGAGCTGGGTCTGGAGGATGGGGAGGGAAGCTGTGGGTGGCTCCCTTAAGTAGAAGATGAATGCGCAGCCTCCTGAGTCCACTGAGGCTGGCTGCAATGAGACCAGGCAGAGGGAGAAGATGAGGAGACGGCAACCATTCTGAGCCAGGCAATGGGGTACAGACCTGATTTATTTTCCCATAAAAAGCATATTGGTGTTTTCTGCCAAATCCAGCCCCTCCCCAACTACAGCAGAATCACTGACCATGTTACAGGGGCCTGCAATGATTAAAGGGTAAAACCTTGACCTGCAGCCTTCAGGGAAGGAGTCAACAGTGTTAGTCAGTATTTCATGGTGCTGCGTTTCTCTTCACTGGAGAAATACGTGCTCAGCCTGGACCGACTCCCCAGTTCCTCGCCTTCCTGCTGAAAGGCCAGTACACAAAATGCCCCCTTTGTCAGTCACGACCTAGAAGGACTTTCCCAGCTCCACTGTACTGCAGCAGCAATGTCTGTCACTCCCAGGTCCCACCTTTTTAAGGATAATGGCCGTCCAGCCTCCGGGTCCAGGCTGTTTTCTGAATGGGAGCCGCTCTCCTCTTACTAAGCCCAACTCCCTGACCACAGCCCTTGGCCCAAGTCAACCGAGTCCTTTTCTGGGGTTTTCTAACAAGAGCTGGGAGAGAGAAGACATAGTCTCTCTCAACATAAACTACAAATAAAGCCTGATCCTCCTATAGGCTAAGACTCTGGCCTCCTGGAGGAGTCAACTTGTGAGACTAAAGATGACTTACAGGGAAAAGCAGGACTCAAGAGCCAGAGGAAGGTGGGGGTGGGGTGGGGGGGCAGAAGAAGAGGAAGAGAAGAGGGGGAGGAAGAGGACAAGGAGAGGGCGGGAGAGCGGGGAGGGGCACTGGTGCTTTAGTCCTTGGTTCTGGTGTCTCTAAGGCTAGACCAACTCTGTCCTTCCTGCCTTTGGCTGTGTGAGCCAGTACACTCCCACTAAAGACATGATTGATACAAGATTTTTATTACTTGCAGTCAAAGCCTAACATCCTTCCAACACGGGATGCACGGAGTGGCCCCCAGAGGGAGCCATCGGCGAGGCCCAGAGCCCAGGTTTGGTAACATTCTCTGTGCCATCCCCACTGAGATGAGAAGGGACCAGAAGAGCCTGGAAAAGAGGGAGAACGGTCCTTATAGGAAGGATGATTCAGAAGATGACAAAGACGAATGCTGCTACCAACCTCTCAGATAAGCAAAAGTGACCATTACAAGCCTACCATGGTGAGCCATAGTTGCTGTCCATAATGCTTTTTGAGGTGGCTGTTAGAAAATTATAAGCAATACTTGATCATTGCCAATAATACTACTGTAATATTTATAAAGGTTTTTGTTTGTTTTGGTCGCTTGTGTTTTTTGGCATTGCTGGGATTGAACCCAGGGCTTTACACATGCTAGGCAAGTGCTCTACCACAGAGTCCCAGCCCCAGCCCTCTCTATACACTGTTAAGTCTAGAGCTCCCTGCTCCAGCCCACCCCCAAATCTGCCTGAACAACTACTTCCTATGTCTGAAAGCCACGACTTTTTACAGAATGTAGGTAGAAGAATCACAGCGAATCACACAGGTGGACAAAGAAACCCAGCACAGACGGGTCTTCCTACTCCCCATAAAACTGTCCCCTGACCCTTCTGACACAGCCATCATCCGCCTGATACCCGAAAAGTATCTGTAAATGAGGTCCCTTGGTGACTCCTCAAATCCACATCCCATTTATGAAGTGTCTACTCATTCCAGGCCCCATTTTTGAAACTGGGCACACAGACATGAATAAGACAGACAAGGCCCCTCTCCCGGGGGACTTACATGACAGGCAAGGGCACAAGCAATAAGCAAGTAAACAAATAAAGGAGCGAGGCAATTACAGAATGTAATAAATATAGAAGATATTTTCACATTCAGCATCTCATGGAGAGGAAACAGAGGCCCACAGAGGCAAGCGATTTGCCTGAACAGCAGCCCCAGGGGATGGAAGGCAGCCCTTAACTGCTGCTCCCCAGATGCTTCTCCGCCTCCATTCTTTGACCTTGGTGGCCCTGGACACGCCCTGTGGCCCTAACCAGAAATGCCTCATGCTCTTTAGGCAATTTCTCTGAGGGTACCCTATCTGCCTATGGCTCTGTTACAGCTGGCAAGCAGTTAGGGTAAAACTAGGTCCTGCTAGGGACCATCGTAGTTTACAACTGTTGTCTCAGAATAATTATTAACAGAACCTACTTTCATTTACACCATCGGTGTTCAGAAGGAAAATTATAGGGTGCCCCTCTTCATGGGGTACCCAAGTCTCCGGATCTCTGGCACCCACCTGGATGCCAGAATGAAATATTGGGAATCCTCTCCAGATGTTGCAGACCACCGGGACTCCTGCTGCTTTCTGTGCCAGGAAAACTGGAGACTTGTCTCCCCAGATCTGCCCAGCATGCAAGCAGCCTCCAGGAGGGCAGGGTCTCTGCACATGCCCCTCCACACTGCCCCCGTTTCTGCCCCCAGCTGTGGCTCTGCGCTGTTCACGCCTGCCAAGATCTCTCTGCAGGACAGAGCGCCTGTTCACCGCATTAGAAGCTCCTGGTGAGCAGCAGCCACACTTGGGTATAAGGGAGCATAGGTCGGAGATGAAGAAGAAAGATAGCGCCCTTGGGTGAGGTGCATTTCAGCGCGAGGCCTGCGGCTCCCAGGGTGACCCCAAAGCACACGTGGTTTAAATGTCCATGCACCCTCCCATGGCAGCACCATGTGAATCAAGTCCCTGGTCAGATAGATCCCCTGCCTGCTGGATTTTTATCTCCATCTTCTTGAGCCTCAGCCTCCTAGGCTGGAAGCCCTGACCCGTCCCCAGAGGTGTCTTTTCTGACAGAATGGTCAGTATGGAGCCGAGGGTCCCACGGTGGGACAAGGATGCAGGCAACTTGGGAGATGACCCTGAGCCAGGGAGCAGACTGCGCCTACCTGTGCACCGTGGATTCCCCACACAGGCGCCCTCCCCGCAGCCCTGCTGGCACAGCTGGGAGGCAGCAGGCGGTCTCTTCATGCAAATTAAATAAAACAACCTTTTTATCTGTTGGCTGATTCCCTCTTTTGAAGAAATCAACTACAAATTCGTTTTTCGGGAGAAGCAATTATGATGATGGATGGAATGTCAAGGAAAGGAATCAAACAGAAGTCTGGAGGCCTGGGCTGGGACGGGGGCTTCCTGGGGCAGGAGGTGGGGACAGTTGTCTTCAGCGCCATCCTGGCTGGCTGGCTCTCTGCTCTCTCTCTGTCCAGGATGGGTGGGGCTGAGTGCTGTATAAGGGGCCCTTCCTGCCACGGCCAGTGGGCTGTTTCGTCTCTGAATGAGGTCAGAGAAAGCACAGCGTGATGCACAGTTGTGTTCAGTAAATCACGAGCACTTACCGTGCCCAGCATTCTCTAGGCGCCACCTTGGTTAACTGTCACAACCACCCTGCAAAATATTCATTTACCCATTTCACAGATGGAGGAAGGAAAGCATCAGGTGATTCAGTCTAGGTCATTCCACTCAAAGAGGGAGGGAGAGGGTCATTCCACAGCAAGATGAACCCTTCCAAGAAAAGTGAGGTCTAGCTCAGAGCCCTAGAAACCAGTTAGTCCCCCCAACACACCCCAATTGTTCCCAGTTTACAGATGGAGAAAGGGAGGCTAATTCCAGGTCGTGGCCCTCATTAGAGAGATCCAGCCATTTGTTCAACAGATAATAATACACAGAGCAGACACTGTTTGAGGATGCAAGAGTTGGAAGATGACAGTCAAGTGCTTCTGCCACTTAGCCTGGGGTGGGAGGTTTAGAGAACGGGAAATACCGGACTTGACACAGGTCCCCCTGGAGGCCAGCCCCTCTGTACCACCTGTGGCAGCAAGCAGCGCAGATTCATTCTGTGGGAGAGGCAGACAATGCTGCCACCTGGGGGGGACTCACACGAGCCCTGTGGTGCCAGCCCATGCCAGCCCAGAGCCAGGAGCTGCCGACACTCGGGAAGGGCTGGGCCGGGCAGTGTCTGCCAGCCTGTCAGTTCTCGGGAAATCCTTCACAGAGATGGGTCTGGGCATCGACTTCAAAAGCTCCTGGTGGTGAAGACCTGCTAATTATTTGAAACACATTTTCAGTGAAGTGTGAATTCTCTTTCTCTGCAAACCTCCTGTGCATTCCAGGAGAGCTCAAGTGGAAGGAGGCTGCTCCCTTGCCTGCAGCTGGGGCTGGGTAGGCTGGGTTGTGGGGCCGCCTCCCCAGGAGCTGCTAATCCCCGGGAGAGAGGGAGGCGGGGCCTGAACCTGGGAGCTTAGGGGCTCATTGCAGGCTCCTCTCACCTCCAGGTAATAATGGGCTACAGACTATTAAAAATAACAGCTAACAATGACTGGGAAGCAGCTGTAGCATTACAGAGCCTTTTACCAGAATCCTCACACCAACGCATGACGTGGGGATGATTATGCTGGCCCTTTTCCAGATACGGACACCGGGACACGGGGAGTTAAAGTAACCTGCCCAAGGTCATGCTCTTCCAAGTAAAGGAGATGGAACTACGCCCTGGACACCCTGCAATCTGTGCTCAGAGTGCTGGAGGTGGGGCAGAGGGACACGAACACAGGAAGCAGTGAGTGGCTATGACAGAGGTTGGGCAAGGCAGGGAGACTAGGGACCACTCAGAAGAAGGAAAGTGTTGGAGTCACACAGATCTGGGAGCAAATATTCAGCAGCCAGGTAGCCAGGGGGTGTAAGGTAGCCTCCCTCTGAGTCCTCATCCACACGATGGAAATTATAATCCTGCTAGTAAGGTTCTTAGGAGCTGAGCTAACCAGGCCCTGTATGACCCTGACAGTGAGGGACTCCTTAAGTTTGTGCCTGAGGCACCTTATTAGTCCCTCCCCAGTCCTGGCCCTGGAGCTAACTCTGCATTAAGAATCTGGACTAGGGGCTGGGGATTGAGCTCAGTGGTAGAGCACTCACCTAGCAAGCGCAAGGCTCTGAGTTCAATCCCCAGCACCAAAAAACCAAAAAAGAATCTGGACCAGAAATTTTCCAGCAAGAGTAGACAGTGAATGAGCAAATGACTAAGAGAAAAATGGAAGATTACTAGCTGAACTAATGATAATCTGCTGTTTTGCATTCATTCATTCACTCATTCATTCATCATCTATTCTTACCAGGCGCTGAGAGTGCAATAGTCACTGCGGCTCTGGGCTGCGCCATGCCCTCAGGCTCTTCTGATCTAGGGAGGAGTCTGAGAAGTGGGGATGCCCATTCTTGCCCTGTGCTGCCCATCCACGAGCTGGTCCACTCCAACGGTGGCCCTCCCTGCTTTTCCCGGCTGGGCGCTACCTGCCTGGTTCCAGGCTGCAGGCGAAGGCTTGTGTCCCAGACACAGGTGAAGCCCCTGCCCCAAGGTGCCTGCTCACCAGGCCGAGGGCCCAGCATCTTACACAAGATGTGGAGGAAACAGGAGGAGAACCATGCTGAGGGGCTTCAACCTGGGATGGGGACTCCTCAAAGGGCTGCAGCCGGTCTAATAAATCCCCCAGGGTACAGGAAGAGGAGGAGGAGGGGAGGAAATAAAGAATGGGTGGAGGGGAGAGGGGACATCAGTCTCCCCGGGGCTCCCTCTGCTTGTAAACAGAACAGCTGGAAGACACAGAGCATTCTGATCTTGGGAGACTGTTGTTCCCTGGAGACAAACGTTCAAGAAGGGAAAAGAGCACCCTTTCTGGGAGGCTCTGCAGGCTGGAAGGGTTGCAGACCTCCCACTGACTTCTGCAATCCCCCAGAATTGGCATGGCGGGTAGGAATTGAGGGTTGCAGCAGGAGGGAAAAGAAGGGAACTTGCTCCCAGGTTGGAGCAGAAGTAGACAGGAAGGGAAGAGGAATGGGGTCTCCAGAGACACAGGGTAGGGGCTCCTATGGCCTCCTACTTCTGTGGGAAGTGGCCTCATCTACTGTACCTCAGTCCTCCACTGGCCCCTTCTTTGTGACCTCCCAGGGCCACTGAGCATCATGCTTGGCAGCACGGGCTTCAGACTCTGAGATGTGAGTCTGCATCAGCTTCCCTACTTGTAACATAGGAAGGCCACAGCCTCAGCCTCTCAAGGTGGCTCTTACTTTCAGCTTGGTAATGTCTGCAGAGTGCTCGGCCGAGGCCTGGCCGAGAACACAGGAAGAGCCCAGAACGTAGTGGCCATTGCCATTATCGTATTACGGCCACTGACAGTGATGGAGCCACCCTAGTGCCCTCTCTAACCAGAAGGGCCAGCCGCTGAGCCAGGACTGAGGGTGGGCAAGGTGATACATTGTGAGGCAGCCCCAGCCACTCTGGTCCCTGGGCAGCAGGTGTGCCCAGCGGGTCCCACTCCCTGGCTGCTGGCCACACTGCTCATTAATCAAATGGCCCACAGTGGCCAATGATCAGTGGAGTAGGAGGGTGGACGCCTTTCTTAGGCAGGCTTGTATCGGCCAACACTGAGCTCATTTAAAGATCTAAGTGGAACATATTTTTCCTGATGCGGCAGTTTCAATCGACTTGTATTGTCTCTAAATAAACAGTGGAGTCGCAGCAATTAGTTTTCTGGACAAAGCACCAGGTTAGGGTAGAAGGCGCAGGAAGTGCAGAGGGGACGGCAGGGAGGGGCACGGGACTGGGCCAGTCTCGAGGGCCTCTGGGTTCCTGCCAGGGAAAGGAAAAATCCAAGTGTCAATCAGACGTTCAGAACTGGCAGCAACTTGCGACATCATTTAGACTGATCCCGCTACATCATTTAGACTGATCCTTCATGCGACAGCTAGGAGGATGCTGGAGATTCGAGAGAGAGAATACAGATGGCTCGAAATTGTCCATCAAGTCAGAGGCACAACCAGGGATCCTGACTCAGTATTAATAGGTAACTCCCGTTCCCCAGCATGCGACAGCTTCAAAGGTGCTTTTGGTGTTTATAATCTCCTTTCATCATCATACTGTCCCTGAAAAGATGGAATTAGTCTTACTTCAAAGTTCAGGAACAAAGCTCAAAGAGGTTAGGTGACTTGTCCAAGGTCACACAGCTGATGCGCAGTGGCTTCATCTTCCCACTCTCCCATGCTGGACGTCTCTCATTCCCACACATCCCCAAAGACAGGCAAAGCTCTGTTGTACTCTAACTTCTGGGGCACTCTGGTTTCCCCAGAGTGACAAACTCCTGTCCCCCAGGAAGTCTCTGTCTGGTGCCAGAGGCAGGGTCTCTGTCCAAGGTGAAGAGTGGAGCATTGTCTGACAGACACGAGGGAGACATAGAACTACGAGAGGCAGCCAGAGGAAGTGCCACTTGAGATCAGTTTCTCCAGAAAGCTGTGACCCAGGCCATGGACAGGAGAAAGTGCTGCACCCAAGGCCCCTCAAGTGAGCCCTGACAGTAAAGCCCCCAGAGAACAGATGAGACACCTGCCCTGGCCCGAGGGGACACGGGCACAGTGCAGAAGGGGTCCTGGCTTTGGTGCAACCCACGGTGTGAGGCTGCAGTAGGTGCGGAGGCTTCACCCACTGGGCCTTCTGCAGGAAGCCCAAGGGCCAGGTCCTCTGGTGGCTGGAGAAACAACGTCTGAGCAGCTACAGGAGAGTGAGACTTCTGGACACTTCCCACCCATGCAGGTCATCAGGAGCAATTTGGGCAGACTGGCCTGATCTGAAACACACATA
Source organism: Hystrix cristata (assembly GCA_004026905.1). Lineage (NCBI taxonomy): Eukaryota > Metazoa > Chordata > Mammalia > Rodentia > Hystricidae > Hystrix > Hystrix cristata. Next base: position 192,813 of record PVJO010000858.1, read on the forward strand.
CCTCACTGAAGGTGCCTCTGGTATCCACAAGGTCCATCCGGGTGGACAGCATCACATTTGTCTAATAAGCAACTATACCACCAAGAGCAATAACAGAGCCCTCGCTTTGTGGGAAGACCTTGAGACCTTGGCAGTCTGCTTTATAATATTTCTTCCAAGAGCACAGAAGGAGTTAGAAACAATGAAAGGGGGAGGAGAAAAAGGCATGTGGGAGATGAAGGAGAAGGCTGGCTTCTCAGGGTTTGGACTGTGGCGTATCTGAGACTACAGGGGGAGGCGCTGCAGGGGGAGACAGGCAGAGGACGTGGGGGAAGGGCGAAAGAAGGCTCAAGGGGAGGAGAAGGAGAGAGAAGAGGGAACACAGTTTTAGAAGGGAGGGACCATCTGCTCCCCCACCGCTCCAGGGCCTGGCGCTTCCGTTGCTGATCACGGTGCCCAATTCACCCTCAAATGTCTTTGGCTTTGTCCTCCTTCCTCAAACTCAAAGTGGATGATTCCACCTTCAAACATCCTCCTCCCCTTCCCCACCTATTCTGCATCCTGGCCCTGTCATCTCTCTCCTGGACCACTGTCACTCCCTGTCCACTGGCCTCAGCCTCTAGCTCTGCTGCAGTGTGCCACTCCCCCTTTCTGTGCCCCTCATCCTGTCCCTCCTCTGCCCAAAAGCTCCCAGAGTCTGGCCATAGCCCGCAGCGTCAAATCCTCCCTTGTGGCATTCAAGGCCCTTTTCAGTTTGGCTCCCACCTGCCACCAAGTGCTCAGCCCAGGACCATGCTGCTTCCCTTCTACGACTGAGGTCATCTTTTCAGAGTTCTAGAAGGACTTACTGTTTCTGTTCTCCTCCCTCACCCTTTATTTCTCCTCGAAGCTCTCCTGGAAGCCGATGTCTAATGCACTGCTGTTTTCCATCCACCCTCCTGGACCCGCGGATGCAGGCAGAGCTTTGCTCAAAGCCGTGTGGCTTGCTTGTGCACTTTGGCCAGAATGAGAAACCGGACCTGTCTCCGGAGCCCCTTCCTCCAGCCAGACCCCCTCTGATACCTGCCTTAGTCAGCCTTGTGGTCCCTTCTCTGTGAAGGGCCAATCTATAGGCTCTTTAAATAAGAGGAGAGGTCTGTGTCTTACTCTGTTCATGCGCCTTTACCCCACAGCACTTGGTACCAAAGTGGGTACCAGCTAGGGAGGGACTCAGTGATTATTTCTTGATCCTAGCAGAGAGGGGATGAAAACGCCACCCAGCAAACATTTTTTTTCTGAAGTTTGATTCTGCTAAGGCAAACCATGGGTCAGCTGAGGCCTGACTATACGCCAAACATTATGCTGGATAAATGTCTACTTCCTGTCAGGACCTGTACTGGGAAAGCCCCTACCGTGTGCCAGACCCTATGCTAGAAAAGCATCCAGTGTGTGTCTGTCTGTGCTGGCTGACAGACTGGATTGTCCTACTCTATGCAGGTCTTATTTGAATGAACTCTCGTGGAGGGGCAACTACGCACCTGGTTTCATTCTGAAAGTACCTGCCATGTGCTAGGCACTGTACAAGGCACTGGGGCATCAAGACAAATAAGAGCAGCATGGTCCCCTGCCTTCAGGTACCTCCCAATCACCTGGGAACAGAAGTAAAAGGGACAGGAAGGGGAAAAAGGAAAACGCAGGAGACATTAATAATAACTACTTATTCTGGTAAATTATGAGCGCATGTAGGGCCATCTGTGCACACGGCTCCATGCCCGCTCCTCACCAGCAAGGCCAGAGCAGGAACCCAGCTCAGCTCTGGGGAGCAGGTGGGTCCTCCATCAACCTGTCAATGCCCGGGAGGCGGGAAGGAGCACCTGGCCTCCTTGTCTCCAGTCCTCCAGCCCACGACCTGCCAGGTGGACAGGTAAGAGCTAGTCTAAAAATACAGCACAGGTTGGGCATGGGTGCCGTGGGGGCACCCGCCCTCCTGCCAGAGCTGAGCTGGCTGTGTCCTGGGCTGAAAGATGCTTAGGAGCCAGGGCACAGAGGGCTGCTCCTGGGGTCTCCCCAAGCTCACACTGCCTGGGAGGGAAGACCTATGATGAGGCTGAAGCAGGCCCAAGGATGGCTTCACCCAAGAGGTGAGTGAGTGTGGTACTCGGACTGGCTATTCTGGCCACTCAGCCAGCAGCTGGAGCAGGCCTTGGCCCCAGATAGCTGTGTTCTTACCTCCACCAAGAGGTGAGACCTTCGCCTCTGAGTGAGCCATGACTTCAACCACCTGACCTCTGACCTAGCTATATGCGGAGCCCCAGTTTTCATGGTGGTCCCCAGTCCTCTGCCTGAAACTACCAGAGGACCTGCAGGGCCTCCCTCAGCTCTGAAACAGGCAGATAGCCCGGACCCCAAGGAAGACAGTCCCCCTCGTCACAGAGGGCTTTGAATCCCAATGGCTTGGGAAAGAAAGTGAAAGAGCATGTATTCAAAAACAAGACAACAAGAGCAATAGCAATAACAATAGCATTTACAGAACACTCACTGTGTCCAGGCACTATTTAAATACTTTGTATGTATTAATCCCCTTATTCTTTATCATAACCCCATTTTTGCAACCAAGAAATAGAGGCACAAAGTGGCCAAGCAGCCTTCCCAAAGTCAAGCAGCAGATAGTATCCGAGTTGGGATTTGAATTCAGGCCCCTGTCATACCACATTGCTCTAAATGCCTGTCACACTGTCATGCTGGAGTTGCTCTAAATGTGTGCCAGGTCTTGCTTCAGTGGACATACACAGTGTCATTTTCTTCCTTGAAATAATGCTATGAGATGACTTTTATTACCCCAGTCCTAGAGGTGCAGAAATTGGAACTCTGAGAGGAGAGGCAGCTGGCCAAAGATAGCACTGCTGAGATGCGACCAAATTGGCATTCAAACTCAGATTTTTAAATATAATCGTTCCTTCTTACTGGTGACATGTGCACTGACAAGCGTAAAGAAATTAACAACACATATAATGACACCGTCCAGAAAAACAACTGCTAGTATCTTGGTACCGGTCCTCCTAATCTTTTCTCCATTTATAAAATACTATTTTCCCAGCAAACTGTGGACTCTCCTTAATTTCCTTGACAAATGCTACCAACGTGACAGGCAGCAGGTGTGCAAGCCCAGGTCCCATGCTCCCCGATACACCAGACTTTGGGGACAGAGGCGGAAATGGACCTCCAGAAACCCGTTCCTGGGCTGCGCGGCCAGGGTCACGGAGAGCAGAGGCAGGTGTGACTGGGACGGTGGCCTCCGCGGGACACTCCATCCTGTCCCCGCAGTTTGGGGAACACAACTTCCTCCTTGAGCCCAGCCTGTGCATGTATTCTCCAGACGGCCTCTGTGAAAATCCAATGTTCCCTGCTGCAGACCAAAACTGCTGCTTCGGAGGTCACCCCTGGTGGGAGCCGGTCTCATAAACCATCAGGCGCCCCTGTTTACCAATCACACCCATCCCCCCGATTTCAGGGCCCTGTGAACGGGGCACGGGGTTCCAGTGTTTTTCAAAATGTTCGCTAAGGACGGTCGAGCAAAGGTACTTAGATGGAACGGTGCACCCGCCCGAGCGGGGCAGAGGAAAGGGGCGGTGTGGACACGAGGCCACCTGGCTCCATGTCACTCAGCTCTCCTTGCAGGGAGCTGGGTGCAGAGTCCTCCACCCGTCAGTCCCAGTGAGCAGAGTCTGGCACAGGAGATGGCAAGGCCTGCGGCACCCTCTGAAGGGAAGAGCGCCTGTAACCCTACACTCAGCGTGAGGAAGGGGGGGCTGTGACCAAGGACACACACCAGAAGCAAACAGCAAATATCGGGGTCCTTGGGCGGGAGCAAGGACACGGAGAAGAAGGGGCGGCTGACACCCTGAGGCCCCTCGTTCCTGCTTCCTGCCGCTCAATTGGGGCTGGCCGTGTGACTGCTGGGGGCCAAGTGGCCACAGCCGGGCCCCTGCTCCTTGCACATGGCTCGTGTCCTACTTACGTCGTGCTGCCAATGCCAATCTTGCAGATGAATGAGGCCAAGCTGAGGGCCCGCATCGGGGGACTGGCCTTGTTTCTAGGTGACCAGGTACTTGAGCCTGAATTAACTTTGACTACCCTTTGTGTTCTCCCCGTTGGGCAGGGCAGGAGGAGGAAGAAGGGGGAGAAGGAGGAGAAGGCAGGGAAGGGGAGAAAAGAGGAAGAGGAGGGGAAGGATAAAGGGGGAGATGGGAAGAGAGGAGAGAGGAAGGGGGATAGGCTAGGAAGAAGAGGAGGAAGAGGAGGAGGAGGGAGGGGCAGTCAGTGAGGCCTGAAGGGGGCCCAGGAGGGCAGTGTCCCGGGGAATGAAGAGGGTGGCTGCTCTAAGCTCCCTCTACCCTGCTTCGCAGCCCCTCTGGGCCTTCTCTCTGGTGAGAAGGAACGAAAGGTAGTGAACACTCCTGCCAACAGGCTACTTTGGCCCACAGCCTGTCAGAGCAGGACCAGGCTCAAGGAGGGGAAGCAACAGGCAGTGGGGATGACTAGAACCCGGGTCTGACTCCTTGTGCCAAGTGCTCTTTCTGCTGTACAGTGTGTGCCACACAGATGAAATCCTATTCATCCCTCAGAGCCCTACTCAAAGGGCCCCTTCTCCAGGAAATCTCCTCAGGGGTCCTGGAACGTCCATCAGATGCTTCCCATGAACCATCACTGTGGTCTTCCCCGGCTGACCTGAACTGACTGCTGGGCAGCAACTGTGACAACGCATCTCTGTGCCTCAGTTCCCGGAACAGGGGCCCCACTCAGAGCAGCAAATGAGTGAATAAATGAATGAATGAATGAATGGGATCAGACTTTCCAGCCAGATGAATCTGGGTATGAATCCGCACCCCACCTCTCATCAGCTCTGTGACAGCTGCTGAGTTTCTTAGTCTCTCTGGACCTCCGTGTTCTCATCTCTGAAATGGAACTCTTTCAGAATTGGAAATAAATCGCACAATGTAATCTTGCATTTGTGCCAGGAGGCTCTGCGACAGGCACCCAGTATGGCGGCGGCAGGGACAGAAGCCCTCTTTGCCCCCTTGGAGGGTGGTGTGGCAATTAAAGGCATAGGGATGGACAGATATTCAATGAAGTCAGTGCTAGAAGGGAAAGAAGGAGGAGGGGAAGGCAGAGAACAAAGGGTGGGGTCTAATTTAGATCTGGTGATCCTGGAGGCCTCATCCGGTGGGAACTTTAAAGCTGGGCCCTGAAGGACAAGCAGGAGCCTAGCCATGTCACTGGGTTACACTCTGTCCAGGAAGCAGCATGTGCCACACTAGGGAGACAGGTGACAGGGAGGCTCAGTCCCCAACAAGCTTCCACACCGAGTAGCCCAAGGCTCTGCAGGCTGATGGAAGACCGCCTGGAAGAGGAGGAGAAGAGACTGCGCTGGAGCACCTCGTCCCACCCATTACTCCGTGCACGCTCACCACTCTCCAGTCCCCGACCTGGCCCCTGCCTCCCAACACTCAGGCAGGAAGAGCTGCTGGTAGCATGATGCCTAGTCTGTCTCCCTCAGGCTCTGGCAGCTGTTAAGGGTGCCCAGCAGGAGCAGAGCGGAAGGCAGGAGGACCCCACCTGGCCCGGTCAGGGGCAGGAGAGCAGGATCAGAGGAGCCCTCCCCCAGGAGGTGATATCGAGGTGTGGTCTGCAGGATGAGAAGTCCACGGGGCCAGCCGAAGCCTCGGGTCTTATCAAGGGCAATGGTGAGCTACTGGTGGCATTAGCAGGGGAACACATTGATCACATTTGCAGAGTCTTGGTGGACTGGAAGGAGCGGTGGGGCCAGCATTCATGCAAGAAGAACAGCTCAGGTGGCCGATGACAATGGTCTGGGGCAGGCTGGCAACCAAGGTGGGGGAGGGGAGAATTGGCGCAGACACACTTGGGAGGTGAGTCCACAAGAAGACAGGGTGACACAAGGGAAGATGGACAGAGGGAGTCAGCAGTGACCCTGTGGGTTTCCAGCGCATGGACTGGGCACCTGAAGGGGCCATGGCTGGGGCAGTGTGCCTTTGAGATGTTGTACTGGAAAAGCAGGGCAAGTGATGGGAGGCACAGAGGAGGCACCTACAGGGCCTTCATTAGCTCCCCAATAACCAGAGGTGGCCTGAAAGAATGTCCTGGAGGGAAGGACGCTATATGTGGGGGAGCGGTGGCTGAGAGTTACCTGCCTGAGTGAGGAAGACGGCTAGGAAAGGCCAGCTGGAGTGAAGAGGACACCTGCCTGGTGCTGTGGACACCCGGGAGCCACAGCTGGCCCGTGTCCCCATGGTGCTGCCTCCCCCACCAGACTGCCCTTGGCCTCCCTCCTCTGTGCTGGCTGTGTGGCTCAGCCCTGGCCTCAGGAGACCTCCAGTCCTGAGAAGGACCCGGCCTCCCTGGAGTATGCCGATTCCAGACGAGGAGCTGTGTGAGAGACTCTCAAAGTCAGGGAGGCCTTCGCCTGCCCCGATATGAGGTTGGGGTGGCACTCCTGCCGGGAAGGCCTCACCCCACTGCCACTGGGCTCACCTGCCACTGGGCTCACCACTGGGCTCAGTCTTACACCCGAGGTCTGCGGTCTTGCCACTGCACTTGCCTGAGAAGTCTGAGCTGTGGCTGGTGTTTACTTCTGCCGGCCTCTCCCCGGGACCAGCACATCAGGACTGGAATCACTAGAGGGGTCACAGACGGCCTCTTGGCACAAACGGAGGCCAGAGAGCTCCAGGGCAGCAGTGAGAGAGAAGCCTGAGTGACCCTGCGCACTGAAGGCTGACAGCAAGCAGGCCGTCTTTCCTGAGTAAGCAGCAGGGAGCCACCAAAGACCATGAGCAGGAGCTGCCTTCTGTGATGTGTGCTGATCTCTGGGACACTGCGGGTAAGGAGAGGGCTAAGGCTAAAGACACATGCAGGAAAACAGGTAGGAAGATATGTCTGCGTTCCCAAACTCAAGTACCTCAGGCTCCACCAGAGGACTGTAAAGAGGCTGGGAAAAGAGTGTGCATAATATACACACACCTGTATTCACATACACATACATGCACTGAGGCACATGTGTGTATACCTGCACACATACAAGGACACACATGCATACAGACACCATGGATGAACACCAGGTGCGGATGCACCAGTTCATGTGATGGAAAGGTGCCCTTCAACACACAAGTATAAATGCAGAATGAGCACATGCCTGTACATGTGGACAGAGGGACACATCCACAGGCACCCACAGGTAAGGGCCTCTTCCTTCCGGGACAGGCAGGAAGCCCAAGCAGCTCTACCCTGGGTGGTGGTGCTTAAGTGGTGCCAGGCTGGGGGTCAACTGAGGTTTCACTCATGTGGGCCCCCAGCCCTGAGCGCCCCTAATCGGCTCCAGACAGCAGAGTGAGAGGGCGCCCAGAATGGGCCTCCAACTCACCAGTCAGCTTTGGGGACACATTGGTCGCCGGCAAGCTGCTCCCCCTAAACCAGCAGCCTAGATGAGTAACACCCAGCTGCCCAACAGCAGGGCCTAAAACATTGTCGTTGACCCTCTCAGCAGGGCAGCCAGGGCTGGGCCATGCCGCTTGCCTCTCCACACACACCTCCAGAGAAGCACACGGGTGCACACAGGCCCAGCGAACTTATGTTTGGGTGACGACAGCCATGGGCACACACACAGTGCCTGAGACACAGAAGCACACGACAGTAGCAAGTCACGACATGGCCCACACGCACACACACACACACACAGCCCTCCCTGGGCACGCAGGAGCTAACCTCATCTGTGCATTCACACACCAGCCTCTCTGAACAAGCACAGACATCGCAAGGCAGCGACACTGGCCACACCAAGCTCCTAAGTGTGCTGTGACAGCAGAAGGCCCGTGAGCACACACTCCGGCATTCAGACCTCAGGCACATGCTCGCGTGCTCACGCAGGCATCCAGAATGTCCGTCTGCCTCTCCGGCTCATGGCTGCAGTCCTCTCGGTATCGGTTAGGGTCCCCTCTTTGTCCTCTGTCCCCTCCCTTCTGGCCAACAGGGATTGGGGCTGGAGCTCTGGCCAGCAGGAGGGACTGACGTGGCCTGCAGCCAAGGCCTTCATGACAAAGGCTTAGCGTCTAGACTGGATTCTCAGGGCTACTCTCAGCAACATCTCCGCTCTACTGGGCCCCCAGGATTCCTCAGCAGCCAAGGGGGCGCTCGGACGGCTTTGGTGGGGCAGGAGTCCATAGTGTGGGGACCGGTGGGCCCGGGAGCTGTGATTCCAGCACTTTCCAACACCAGCCCCAGCAGCTTCCAGACTTGGGGTACAAAAGGCTGATCCAGGAAAGCAGGGAAAGAAGAGACCCTGGGGAAGCATGCTGTGAAGAGCAGCGGGGACAGTGGAAGGGGCTGTGGGGCTAGGGCTGGGCCGAGGCGCTGTGTAAGCAGACGGGCAGGAGAGGAAAGTTCCTTCAGAAGATTAAATGAGTCAGGGCAGTGTCTCCGCAACAACTATTTAAATGACTCAAAGCCTCAGCTGCACAGGCATCGCCACTTACCAGGGTGGCAGTGGCATTCCAAACAAGCGCCAGCGGGGAGAGCCCGCTTGCTCCCTCCACGTGGCCCTGGCCAGCACACAGGCTTCTGGGTGTCCGGGAAAGGGCACCCCTGGCCGTACACAGCCACCTTGCACCCTTGACTGGCGTGTCCCGTCGCCCAGCTAAATCTGCAAGGCTGCGAAAGGCTCATGGGCCGACCCTGCTGGACCCCTGGGAGGGGCCCAGGGCAGAGGCTCTTGGGAAGGGGAACAGTTCCGGGAAGACTACAGAGTTCAGTGGAGCCCGCAGCGCAGCACTGGCCAGGAGCCCCTAGGTGACCACACTGGGGCTGCGCTTGCATTCTATTGTCTCCAACTTTGCACAGTGTGGCCATTTCTGAAATAAAGAAATAAAGTTTCTTTCTTTCTTTGTTTGTTTTTAAAGTTTCAGAACCTTTCTTTTGGAAGAAACAGTCATTGTTTATTCACTTATACCTTCATCCTATCCCTCAGCCTCTAGTCCCAGAGGGCAGACTGTTTCTGCTCTCCTGGTGGACAGCAGTGCCTTACCCAAGTTGCTTCAAGATGCCCGTGGGGTGCGCACAAGATGTGAGACCTGCTCTGCCGGAGAAGGTCACAGACAGAGCAGGAGGCCTCGGGTGGCTTTGAATGATGGGTAGGAAGACGCCTGGAGGGCGGCGGTACATCTGGGGAGGTAGCTACTGGCATTAGGTGGGAAGTTGTTGGCCAGGTCTTTTTAAAAGAGTCAGCCTCCTCACACTCAAATACCTCATCTTTGACAAAGAAGCCAAACACCCTCACTGGAAGAAGGACAGCCTATTTAACAAATGGTGCTGGAAAAATTGGCTAACCACATGTCGAAAATTAAAACTAGATATATGTCTCTCACCATGTACTAAACTCAAATCAAAGTGGATCAAAGATCTAAACATTAAAACAGAAACATTAAATTT